>JAKTYO010000250.1:38571-74298 GCA_030578735.1 Metschnikowia noctiluminum | reverse complement strand
GCAACAAACATGTAAAAAGCAGCGACGGATGAAAAATTGTAATATGAGGGCCTGGCAAGACTATGGAGGAGGGGAAGAGAAGAAAAAACAAAAATGACGCCATATAATTCGATGAACCTTTGAGCAAAAATACACAAGAGATGACAACATGTGAAAGAGAAAAGATCACGACTGGTACGGTACAAGAAACTAGGTTCTATACGGCACAGGAGGGAGGATATATGAGGGCACAAGAAATTGGGTCACATAAGGGCACAAGAAATCAGGTCATATAAGGGCACAAGAGAGGCACATAAGGATACAAGAAAGCACCTCAAAGCCCGAATAAAAGTAGTGAGATATTGTTTTCCGACAAGCATAACATTGCTGCGTGGTCACTCCTCCCATTTTCGCGCTTATTATTCTGTGTCTATTGATTGAAAGTCCAGTCATGAGGAAACTACCAACCACAGACTTTTTTCCATCCGCCCTAAATAGAAATGTCGCACAAATCGAGTCGCGTTTTTTAATGTGCTCATCTCATCTCGAATTTGCAGCCTTTTTTTTTCAAGAAATACGCCCCTTTTTGGCGCGGGTATAAATACCAAGCCATCCCCCGCGCACTACCTGAAGTTTTTTTTTAGTACACAAAAAACCACAAAAATGTCGAACTACAACGGTGGCTACTCAAATTACAACAGCGGATACAACAACAACACCCACCAGGGTGGTTACGCTGGCAACGGCGGCGGCTACGGTGGTGGAAACGGTGGCTACGGTGGTGGCGGTTACGGAGGCGGCGGTTACGGAGGTGGTCGTGGTGGAAGATTCGGTGGCAGAAGAGAGCAAGAGCGTGTGGAATTGACCACTCCAGAGTGGGATTTGGACGCCTTGCCTCCTTTTGAGAAGAATTTCTACACCGAGCACCCTGATGTCGTCGCACGCACTGACGCCGAGGTCACCGCCTTCAGAAAGGAGCACGACATGACCTGCGAGGGTACCGACATCCCAAAGCCCATCACATCTTTCGACGAAGCCGGGTTCCCTGACTACGTGTTGAGTGAGGTCAAGCAGCAAGGCTTCCCTAAGCCTACTGCCATTCAGTGTCAGGGTTGGCCAATGGCTTTGAGCGGTAGAGATATGGTCGGTATCGCCTCTACTGGTTCTGGTAAAACGTTGTCTTACTGTTTGCCATCCATCGTGCACATCAATGCTCAGCCATTGTTGAAGTCCGGTGATGGTCCTATTGTGTTGGTGTTGGCCCCAACCAGAGAGTTGGCCGTTCAAATTCAGCAAGAATGCTCCAAATTCGGCTCCTCCTCCAGAATCAGAAACACTTGCATCTACGGAGGTGCTCCAAAGGGTCAGCAAATCAGAGACTTGGCTAGAGGCGTGGAGATTTGTATTGCCACCCCGGGTAGATTGATTGACATGTTGGAGACCGGCAAGACCAACTTGAAAAGAGTCACCTACTTGGTGTTGGATGAGGCCGACAGAATGTTGGATATGGGTTTCGAGCCTCAAATCAGAAAGATTGTTGACCAGATCAGACCTGACCGTCAAACCTTGATGTGGTCTGCTACCTGGCCAAAGGAGGTCAAGAACTTGACCAGAGACTACTTGGTCGACCCAATTCAGGTTACCATCGGCTCTTTGGAGTTGTCTGCTTCTCACACAATTACTCAAGTTGTCGAAGTTATTACTGAGTACGAGAAGAGAGACAGATTGATCAAGCACTTGGAGACCGCAACCACCGACAAGGAAGCCAAATGTTTGGTTTTCGCTTCCACGAAGAGAGCCTGTGATGAAGTTACCTCTTACTTGAGACAAGATGGTTGGCCTGCATTGGCTATTCACGGAGACAAGGATCAACACGAGAGAGACTGGGTCTTGAAAGAGTTCAGATCCGGAAAGTCCCCAATCATGGTCGCCACCGATGTGGCCGCCAGAGGTATTGGTATGTACACACACTTTTGCTTTTTGCTACTAACCACAGTTTAGGATGACATTTAAACATCAAAGGAACATCAAAATCATGGGCAACGAAACCTCATGATCGACAATTTTTATCCCTGCTGGCCAGGTTTTTTTTTGTCGGTAAAGGAGACTAGAGATGATTATAACAGAAAGCTTCACCTTGTAAGAGGGCGAAATAAATCGATACGATCGAGGGCAATCTGAAACGCAACGAAAATGAATAGACTGACTGACAATTTTTTGAGTGCCATGAGGAAGAGACGCAGTATGGTCGTGGGTGATACCACTGACTCGAAGTTGGTGATGAAATCACTTGACTCTCTTCTTATGACAATGAAGCGGCACCAAAAATGAAACGGCTTTTCCGAAGATTTTACTGGGTGATTCCAGGAACTCCTCGAAAGGGCGATACAACAGCTTATATTTCACACTTTCATGCAGATTGGCCAGTTCAACCGTGCTTTCTATGTAATCAATACAAATCGAACTCCTTTTCTTTTGAACGTAGATATGATCATCCCTGAGCTTGGCTTGGCGCGTTGCCCAACTTCCATAATACTAACAATTTTAGACGTCAAAGGTATCACATACGTTATCAACTACGACATGCCAGGCAACATCGAGGACTACGTCCACAGAATCGGAAGAACCGGTAGAGCCAACACAACAGGTACAGCCGTGTCTTTCTTCACTGATGCCAACTCCAAGATGGGTGGTGACTTGTGCAAGATCATGAGAGAGGCTAAGCAAGAGATTCCTCCTGAGTTGCAAAGATTTGACAGAAGATCTTACGGCTCTCACATCAGATACGGCGGTGGCCGTGGTGGCAGAGGTCGTGGTCGTGGAGGCTACGGTGGTAGAGGTGGGCGTGGAGGCTACGGCCGCCAATCTGGGTCCAACGTCCAGCCTTTGGGAAGCAACCTGCGTCGTTTTGACTAAGGGTTCATGTACATTAGCCCCGAGATCACCTGATGATTTCCTTTTTCTTCTGAAAACTTTATCGACTTTATAGAAATGCTATTTTTGAATTCAAAGGAGTTGTAAGACTTATCACTTATCAAGCAATTGAGGGGAATTATAGGAGCCCAAGCTGGATCCAAAAGTAAGAGTCTAAGCTGAGCCTAAGTTGCAAGGGATAGGGTTGTGAGGTCCTCTTTTCTTTTCCAATTCTCGTCTTGATTCGCTATAGCGCGAGTGCCATTGCGAATGGTTCAAAGTCGCAGTTAAGTAATCCCTTCAATCGTCTGTTAGAATTAATCTTACTTTCTCCGGCGACTAAATCAGTACGATATTTAGGAAAATCATTCACAAAACCCCTCAAATTTCACTTAACAAACAAAAGCTTCACATCAGTAGATGATGGATAGCCTTTGCGTGTGATCAATGGTGAAGTCTCGACTCTAGCACATCCACACACGAGAAAGTGAAAGTTTTCAGTTGATGCAGTTCGCTTTGGATTGTAGCATTTGAAGTGAGTTTTTAGTAGCAGCTTTTCAAAGATGTAGGATGACACAGATTCCCTTTTCCTACTTTCTTTCTCTTGATATAGGAAGTCTGTGGAATATAGTTACGAATTCATTGCTCATGAAACGTAGTGAAGCCACGGTAAATCTCACAGAATGTCCGTCTAGATAGCAATTTGCCTTGACTTCTCGGCAATCTTGGGACCTGATCCAAGAGGATAAAAGATAGTTGAAAGTTTGCGTGATCCAAAACTCGCCAAGCTAGTGTGAAATGACTTGCTCAAGGAAAATGCACTTCAACTTACAACGACACATCAAAGAAGCAGTTTGCTTTCCTTCTCGTTAGCCTTCTTGCTATGGACTATACATTTTACTTGCAAAGTCTAATATTGTTCACGCGTGATGACGATGTTTCTTTCAAAGATATTTATTCATGAGCCACAGGATTCTATAAAGCGATATCGGTCCGTGGCAAGGCCGGTAGTTTGAAGAAATGAAGTGCACCGAGAAGCTCGGAGATGCTGGGTGTAAGGAAAAAGATAAAAAAAAAAGCCAAAAGAAAATCATTATTTAGCCTGGAATTCGTTAAATAGCACGCTCAAGACTCGCTTGCTGAAGCATGTTTTCCTCCTGCAAGAAATCGATATATGCGATTGCTTCCTGGAGAGCCGCATCATAGCAAGCGCCGGTCGCGGGCATTGGCTGCGGTATAGAGCCTGCCATGGAACCCGCTGGTGCATTGCAGTACCCGGGGTTTTCGGCAATTGGAGACACCGTCACGGGCGTGAACTGCGATCCGCTATACCCTCCATATGGGCCGTCAAAACAAGTGTTCAAGGGTGCAAACTCGTCAGGGTCGGTGTAGTTCACACAAGGTGTCTGGGTGCCCGAAACGGGCATGGAAGGCGTGTTGTACCAGGACTCGGGGAACGGCGTTTCACATGCAGATTGAGGCACTGCCGGGCCCATGTATGGTTCTGACATAGAGCTAGTGAGGGACAGAAGGCTCACGGCGGATGCCTTTCTGGAGCCAATGGGCAGCGTCAGGAGAGAGTGTGGGCCATGGGGATGGGCCGGTTTGGGTGCTTTCGCCCTGCTGCCCTTTCTTTTCCGATGGCATTGTGAGTGCATGGCTCCGGCCTTTTGTCTCATATGACAAGACGATTTCCCGCCTTGAGAATCGCCCTGGTGGCCTGGAATGCTGGCACGCGAGCGCCTGTGTTTGGGTTTCGCGTGGTCTGTTTGCCAGTCGCCCGAGTCGGCAAGCACGTCTTGCACATTGAACAAGGACTCGAGTGCTTTGGGTGTCAAACAGTTGTTTTCTTTCAACTTCTGGAGCTCGCAGCTCACATGGTCCAAGAGCTTGTGGTCGCTGGCGTTTTCTTGTGTTTGGGCGTGGGACCCGGGCGACAGCGCCGAGGTCTCGTCGGACGAAATGCTGCTGAAGAGATCCTCGAATTCAGGGGCAGTTTCGTGGCCTGGGTCGGGTCCAAACTCCGGCAGAGCTAGCGACGATTTGAGGTCGTGGCTCGTCGTGAGGTCGAGCGGAGAAAACGAAAGCACTTCGTTTATCCAGTCTTCTTCCGAAGTAGATGTGGGGGACGTGCAGCTGTAGGTCATGGCTTGTGTGAATTCAGAAGCAATACGGTGCACAGGAAATGACTAGCAACAGAAGGGAAGTATATTAGCTAGTGACTGAAGGAGTACCAACAGATGATGAGAATGGAAATATATTTGCTTATGAAATAAAGTTTTGTTAGAGGTGAAAATTTAGGGGAGACTCGCACATATAAATAAGCCCTGTGCAAAAAGGGGGTAGGCGTGGAGTCTGCTCATTAAAGTTAAAATCAGTTGCGCCACTAGAAGGATCATCCGATTCCCAGGTCAATCCATGCAAGACGCCGCACGCGGTGCAGCTTGTGCTGCAGCGATCGGGAAAACTGACGATAGAAAAAGCGCGTGCAACGAGTAGGGCGAGTCATCTCGGACTTTGGCGCTGCGTCACACTGCGCGAACTCGGAAAATTTAGACGGCAAGCAACGAAAAATGATCCGATCCAAGACTGAAAATCGAACGGTGCCTCGTAACTCGTTGCTTCTTGCGACACCATCATTTTTTCAAACTGGAATGAAAGAACAATAATTTGTATTCCGGCTCGACCCACGCTTGGCCCATACCCTTTTTAATATCAAGCTCTGAGACTGTGTGAAAAAATTCGAAGTAAACTAAAGAAGCAAAAAAAAAAAAAAAAACGATGATGCTGACACAGAGGAATATTTTCTACTCTGGATGTTTTCTTTTTTGGGTGTGCCTGATCTTGGCGTGAGCAATTTTCGAAACCGAGCGTTCGGCTCGCCAGTGCACATGGTGAGATGTTTCAGGGCCTGTGAGTGAGCGCACTTTGTCTGAGCTGGCCGGTTTTTCTTTTAATTTTTTTTGTTTTTTTTTTTTCTTTATTTTGTTTACCTCGGTTTAGACTTCGTGCGAGATTTCCCGTGGCGTGATTAGTCCGCGTCGGGTGAACTCGGGCACGGGTCGCGTTGCTAATGGGTGCTTTCGAGTTCTCTAAGCTGGGTTCTCCGATCCGCACGACCGCCAATCGCCGAAAATGGCCGACCGTTTCGGGTGAAGGTCACTCTCCCGCGGGGATTCTGCACCAGGCCTATATGGGGTAATCTCAAAAGGTACCGGATTTCAACCCCCGTGTGCTTGTTCTAAAATTATTCGCACGTGCTGACGGCGTAAGAAAGGCATTATGGGTGCTTTTGTGGGACAGTAAGGAAATTCATTTGAGGCACGAGAAGAAATCATCATATAGGTGGCTCTACACGACTGGTCTGCAATGGATATGTCGACACCCGCCTATATTAGAGTTACGTGGAATTCTTCTTTGACTTCCTTTAAATTTTTTTGTCTCGAGAGTGGGTACACTTCTCGCGTAGGCACAGAGAAGAAGCCTGAAACAAGTCTGGACCTGGTCTGAAACTATTCTAGAGCTGGTCTGAAACTACTCTAGAGCTGGTCTGAAACTACCCCAAGACGATTCTGAGACTACTCTGAGACTTATAAGGAAAGAGATAATCAGTTCTTCTCCAAAGAAAACATGAAAAAGACAAGACGCTGTAACCTGTATTAATTGTTTACGATTTTCACAGCTACGCTTGAAAAACACAGCACCATTTTGGCTCAGCGATATCGCTTATTTTCAACTGATCATTCATAACTTACGTTCGTTTCTTTTTCCGCAATCTCTGTCCATGCTGCCTTCTATAAAATTCTATGTAAGATACTCGCCCCTTTTGATTACGAGCTCGTGCCGCGGATATTGAGCTCGCCGAAAATCGGCATCTTGGGTTCGGCTTAGGCTTGAAAATGCTCTTAATTAATTAGTGCCTATCAAGAAGAATGAATGATAAGTCTTTGAATAACAAGCAGAATACAAAATTCGGACACTGTTTTCCTCAATTACAAAATAGACACGAACTCTACGCTAGCGTTTATGAAGAGGCACACCGGAAAATCAAAGCATCGGGCTAGCAATTATATGCTGACGAGGCCTACGATGTAGCTTGTCTCTTTTTAAAAGGCAACTGAAAATCATCGGGATCAGACCAAGAGGCAATCTGATCACGTTGGTTGCACCCAAAGTCCACAGAACACATCTCAAAATCTCGTCTATAGGGCGAAGGAACATCCACAATCGAATCCACGTCTCGATTTTTTTTTTTTTTTGCCTTTCTTAGAATCGAAATAAGCTTTCTATACTTCCATTGAAATGAGCTTTCAATACTTCCATTGAAATGAGCTTTTCATACTTTCATTGAAATAAGCTTCTCATACTTCCACTTCCTTCATATCAGTTGTCGGGGTTTCGGAATAAATTTTCTTTGTGCAACCAAAATGAGAGTCGGAAGCCGGCTTATTCATTACCTGACATTGCTTGACTGACATTGCGGAATATTTTAGCACGCCCCTCATAAGATTCAAATATGTGTTGTTGAGAGACTCTATTTGCTTTCAAAGATAGGTGATGGCTCCAAAGAATCCAATCTATGCTGACTTTGAAAAAGCGGACCTTTGATTTTTTCTCCTTCTTTTTTTAATTCCTTTGGAATTTGGAGTTAAGGTAAAAGAAGCTTACTTTCCGATAGGCTAAAACAGCCCGTTTCAAGAATTGATTGGTCGATCTTGATAGCTTTGCGGGCTCACAGGTAAAGAATCCCTGAGACCATGGAAAAAGGTTTTTGTTTGAGTTCGATCTAAATCTTTTGTGTTTTTTTCCCAATCCATCTCTTCTTGCTTTACATCCAAATCTGGGTGTTTGAGCCAGCCCTTCTGATCAAACAGAGCCTGTCTCAATTGGTAGAAGGCCTTAATTAACATGCAATTTCTTTGAGTACTTATCAAGATTGGATTTGAGACCTTGCGTCATTTAATCGAAATTTGTTTTTTCTTCGAAAAATTAACAAGAATTCACGCAAAAATCGCAGATAAGAGTCTCTTGTGCTAGAGCACCAAGTTACCGTGAGATAAATTAACGAGGATATAGTTTAGCTCTGTCTTTTTTAGTGCCGTATGATATCCCACCCGCCGTAAAATCTCCCAAAGCGAAAACTGGAGAAAACACTTGATTGAAAAAAAAAAAAAAAAAACTTGAAACCTTCAAACAAACCTTTTCCAAAATGGACCTTTCTAGTCTCCCAATTCAAAAGCGTCCCGGAAATAAACATCGTTGCTGCCGCCCCGGGATTCCCCACGCCTGCTGGGCCGAGCGGTCACGTGACCCGCCCAGCCATAGCCGCGCCAAGCTCTTGGCTGACCTTCAAGAAGTTCATTTCCTCTAAGTTTGGGCCACATAAAACAGGACAAGAGTTATATTTTTTTGCTGCTTTACAGCTTCACATAACATGGCTCCATCTTCTTCCCTTACAGTCCCTGGCATTCTGGAAAAACCCCGATCGCTGGTTCCGGCACCGCTAGCAGCAATGTCTGGCTCCAAAAAGCGCTCTTTGGACCCTGAAAACACGTCAAATGGCCACGAAATCGACGCACTTTCCAGCAAAGAGTACCATCTCAAGCTCATCTCGGTCACGTACAAAGAGGCTGCGTTGGATCTGCCGTCTTTCCGGGCGCTGGTGAACCATATGGACACGCAATTGCAGCAGACAGAGGACTGGTTCTTGGCCTTGGCAGACTCTTTCATGAAAGTGCCGCAGAAAGTCGAGGAGTTTCGCTCTGTGTTCGCCATCTTGGACTACCTCGTGCCGTCTTTTCTCCAGGACAGTCTTGTGGATCAGGAGTACAGCTTGGCGATGTTACACCAGTCGAAACAAACGCTAAAAAAACTATGGGCCACGGCGTTTTCTGTGTTCCGAATCAACGTCTCGACGATGGAGCAGCGCAAAATCGAGTTTCTCCATCACGTGGCGCGGTTCAAGCGGTTCAAGCGGGACTTTTTGCAGGCCCAGGAGAAGTACGACCGGTACTATCAGATCCACATGAACACGCCCAAATTCAAGGACCCAGCGCTTCTTTTCGAGGACCTGCGGCAACTCGCGGGCGTGCGGCGTGAATACGCGCTGCTAAGTGTGACTCTTGTGGTTGAGACACAGAAATTGACCGAGAAAATCAACGCCACCATTCTCTCTTTGAACGAGCTCTTCTGGCGCATCAAAATCGAGCATTTGGAAGGCGGATTCCTAGATGAAACTCAGCTCCAAGACGTGTGGAAATCTGTCGGCAAGTTGCGCGCATGGCACGACTCGTGTCAACAGGCCAGTGAGAAATTGGACTCGGAATTGACCCTTGCCAGACGCAATATCGAGCAACATGTGCTCGAAAGCCACTCACCGGCGGCCACAGTCGACGACTACCGGCCCGAGTTCATCAACAGCAGGTTGCTTGACGATATCTCCGAGCCATCCATGGAAAAATTTGGGTACATATGCATGAAAACGTACTCAGAAAAGCTGTCGAAACCTCTTTGGGTCAAACGCTGGGCGTTTATCCGGAACGGCGTCTTGGGCTTTCTAGTACTTGCGCCCAGCCTCGAGCTGGTCCAGGAGACCGACAAAATCGGCGTTCTCCTATGCAATGTGAAGTACACTCAGAACGAGGATCGGCACTTCTGCTTCGAGGTGAAAACCATCGATACCACCATCGTGATCCAAGCAGAGACGCTCCAGGAGCTCAAATCCTGGCTTAAGGTGTTTGAAAACGCCCGCACGCGGATCATCGATGAAAAAGACCCGATGCATGCGCTTCTAGATGTCGCCAGCAGTAGGTACCCACCTTTAGTGGCGGAGTTTCTGGCCGCCACCAACACCTCGGCTGACCGTGAGATCACTAGCAAATACACCTACAATTCTGTGGGCGACATGATCAAACTGCGGCGGCTTTCGGTGCACTTGGAGCGCAACGAGGCGTTTTTCAGCCGGTACGTGCTTGATTCCGTGGGCCGCATCAACCTCCCCATTGTGACGCTGGCAACCAAGTCGGCGCTCATTGCCGGTACCTTGGCAGGCCAAGCACCGGTGTTTCCCACCGCTCTTGACTCGAATATCTCCGGGTCTGTGAACTGGGCACTTCTGACTATGGTGCAAATCCCGTCAAAGGCTGGGGCGTTGAAAGGCTTGGCCCCGGCACAAACCAAGCTGGTCGGCTCGGGCCGGAAGTACCCAAAAAACTTTCCGAACACGTGGGTTGCCCGTGACTTGCAGATGCGGGCATTATTTGAGTCCTCGGTCGGGGAAAATGAGTACTGTGTGCTTTCATACAATTGCTTGCTTTCGCCCAACGAGAGCCAGGAGTTGAGGGCTACTCACTACTTAACGCAGGTGTATTTGTACTCGTACATCCACTCGCTGGGGTTTGTGTCGATGTCGAAAATGCCTCTTGACCGGTTTGTGGAGGCCTCGTGCACCACCTCGAAAACCCACGACACTTTGCGCTTGATTCTTGTGCAAGGCCAGCTCCTTGTCAAGTTGTTTCTCGAGGAAGGTATTCTTGTTGAGCGTAAATTGAATTTTTTGTTTCAGAATTTGGCCAGCGACTCGCCACTAGAGACTTTCGACACCATAGCCGAGTTGCTTGCAATCGAGAGCGCGTTCGAAAACGAGTCGAAGGCAAAACTTCAGAAAGCCCTTGATCCTGGCATGCCCATGCATTTCGAGTTCTTGAAAGCTGGCCAGAAGACCCGCGGAAGCTACTATGAATCGATCACTTTCGAGAAATCGCTTCCCCTCATGGCCCAGCGAACCGTGAGTCTCCCTCCTAAAGCTATTTTTCACGTGTTATGTGGCTCGGAGTCCGAGATTTTGAATGTGCTCAATGCCATGGTCGAAGTACAGTTCAGCGAGCGAAGCCTGTGGAAGAAGTCCGCAGATGGCAAACACCATTTGATCAGAGACAACCGGTCTGCCTTCAAGTTGCCTACTGGCCACTTAGGTAGTGTGAAAGTGACGCAGCGAGTCGAGACTCACGTCGATAACGAATTCTACAGCATCACAATAACCAAATCGGCCTTGAAAGTATTCTGCGGACCCCGGCTACAGTTTGTTACAAGAATCACGATACATAGACTGGAGGCCGAGCGGTCGGTGATTAAGATATATGGCCAACCTGTTATTGACGAGTCGCTTTTGCATAGCTTTGTCGCTCAAAGGCTTTGTAAGGTTTTCATACGCGGATTTGCACGACACGTGCTTCAAGAGATTGATGTGGCAATAAACATCATCGGCAACAAAGGTAAAATATTGAAAGCCGTTTACTTCTACGGCAAAATACTTATCGACGAGGAGCCGTACTCACCTGTGGCAATGGACCCAGTTCCAATCGGGCGATTCGCCCTTGTTACCATGTGCTTGCAACTCATGGCTGCAGACGCATTCCGCGCCCTCATGACATGGTGCTTTGTACTCGTCAATGCAATCAAATACGCGGTTCACAAGATCACGCTCCATGCGGGGCTTATAGCAATTATCATAATATTGACTTTATCCAATGTGTATTTAAGTGGGATCAGCACTCGCCAATATTGGGTGTCTCGGCAGTCAAGCAACCTCATCAAAGATCTACTAACCGTGGAGCCGATGCAAATCAAGAGAGCCATATACTTACAGGATATTCGTGATCTCGTCAACGAGGAATTTGCCCTCTCGAACGACTCCGCTTGTTTCCAAGCATTCAAGAAAGAGTCTCTGGTCTTGAACTATCAAACTTTCATGGCTTGGAACCAGGTCTCCCATGATAATTTTATTTCCACAAAAAGAAAGCAATTGCACGATAGGTTGACGGAAATCGCTATCAAGCGCAACGATCTTCTCGTCAGTCTCAAATTGCTCAATCACCTAGAGGAAGAAGAGGCTAGACTCGAATGGCGCGACTGGCTTATCGGCGAGCTAGCCACTTGCAACCAGATAGGCAATTTGACTATTCTGAGGCAAAGTGAGATCGCCGGCAATCAACTAAACTCCAGTATGAAATTGCTCGGGGAATATTGCGATAGCTGTGCATTAGAATTGTCTGCAGTAACCGGCATTCTTTAATAAATATTTGCATCTCAGAGCGAGAGCAAGAAAGCCTCGGAGATTCTGTCTTGAGGCGCCAGGTCCCGCAAAGAGTGGAATATCCGTTTGAACGACTTCTTGAGTCTGCTCTTAGTACGCGTATTATCGTCGTCCTCGACATCTGTCGCAGAATCTCTCAGCGCATATCGCGTTGTTGACCGCTGAGACTCTATCAGGCCCACGGACATTTTGCGAGACTTGCTCTTGAAAAGTTTAATCATAGCATCTGCGTAAGTGACAGATGAAGTAATAGCCGGGCTTGCTCCATCTCCGATCTTTTGGATCATAGCATCAACATGCATTTTCAACGGCGAGCAACGCACTGTAGTCGTGACGACGAGCTGGAACGTCGGGAATATGTCCATAATATCTTTGATGAAGGGCAGTGGTGTCAGCAAATCGCACGCTCTTTGGATGGTGTATGGCCTACCCCTATGAATAAGCTTGAAGTTATTGATATTAGGAGTATCCTGTTCATTATTACTGAAAA
Organism: Metschnikowia noctiluminum; assembly: GCA_030578735.1. NCBI lineage: Eukaryota > Fungi > Ascomycota > Pichiomycetes > Serinales > Metschnikowiaceae > Metschnikowia > Metschnikowia noctiluminum. The sequence continues at coordinate 61,822 of JAKTYO010000250.1, read as the reverse complement.
AAAGGTAAACAATCAAGTGAAGTATCGTGACATCTGCACGCCTGCCGAGTCTAGCCGAGACAAAATTCTCGAGCTCGCTTACCGATACTTGAAGGCGGTCTATAAGGTTTGGAAGAAAGATCGTGAGGTTCGTGCTAGGTTCTATGGAGGGCCCGGCGAGTTGAAGAGTGTTTTCACTGGCATAAGTTGAGCCTGATGAGCAAGGCGAGCAGGGCGCAAATGCATAATGGCTCCAGGAGTCTTCGCTCGAATAGATCAGGGACATTCCAAGAATTGTGTTGTGGTGATAAACACAAGAATCAATAATATGCCAAACTCTGGCCGCACGGGCTATTTAAACTCCCCCTATCTGTGGATACGCCAACCATTTGGCATCCCCAGATGGGCGCCCGAAGATTCTCCGCACGCATGTACACAACAATGTGGGGCACGCCTCTTGTGTGCAGAATTATTGCGGTACACTGTGTGTGTGCACGCTCAAGCGCACTCCATGCCAGAGACTTACGCGAGAAAAAGGATGGCGTCAATAATTTTACCGTGGCCCCCACTTTCCCAGAAGTCTTCGAGGAACGGAAGAGATAAAACAAGCGAGGCCGTAAAATCGCGCAGTCATAAATTCCTAGCAAGGAATGCTAGCGCTTCAATTCACTTCCACGACAAACACATAGTAACCCAGAGCGAAAGATAAATAGAAAGAATACAATCAATGAGAAACATTCTTCATCCGTCCGCGTTCTCACAGATTCGAAGGGCTTCCATATCCTAGCTCTGCGTTTTTGCTTGTGTGATATCATTTAGCCTAAAATGAGAAATCGATTTTTGGTAGTGGCGCAAGGGTGAGTGGCTAGTTGACACAATTCGGCGGCAACTTGCATGTCAAAAAGTCACATGACGTGGCTCTACGCCAAAGGTCTCTGATAGAGACCGCTGAGATTGCTCTTTCCCCGCATTCAGAAAATAACATGAGCACACAAAATCCCACAAGATTGAGTGGGAACATAGTTAATGAAGTTGACACGTGAACACGACGTTGTTATTTGGCGCGTGTAAATTTACAGCCAGCGACGAGAGGTGGTGTGCACGTGACATACAGTTCACACATTGAAACGGCTCGCGGAGTAGTGTCACGTGACTGAGGCAAGGTCACGTGATCCGCCGACGGAAGGACACGTGACTTTTCATCTCCGTCAAAGCCGTGCTCTATAAAAGTACGTGTCCAAATACGCCCATGAGTCGATGAAGATCACGTCATGCAGTGTGGCCATCAATTTTTCGAGAGCATCGTTCTGTTCACTATACTCTTGATGAGTGTGCTCTTGCATAATCGCATCGAGATTCTCGATGACTACCAAATGACACTTGGAACGCATGATCTTTTGCAACAAGTCAAAGACATTGTCCACACGATTGTATTCGAACTGCATAGTCCGCTCCGGGTCCTTCACCCAGGTTGCAGTGCTGTCTCGAAGCGCACGTGCAAGCGTAGCCGAAGTGTTATTGTTGAAATAGACAATCAGGTGCGACGAGTCGTATCTTTGCTGGATCACGTGAAACAACCGTTCAACACCAGCGAGAACACCGTCCAGGTTCAGGATATGGAAAAGCGTCATTTTCGAAATTGTTCGATTTGGATTTGCGACACGCTAAAACTACACAATGCAAGATCTAAGCAATGTCACACGCAGACATAACATCGGGCCTCCTGAAGATTGGCCTTGACTTTGGCCGCCGCGTCTGTTATTCATATCACGTGACTCGCAGTCGAGCATCACAGTGCTCATCGACCCACGACCGCCATCATTGCCCTGAACTCAAGGTAAAAACTGAAACTTACCAAAAAACATCATAAGACCCAGCGATGAGTTTAGACAGAAGAAGAATTCTCGGCCCAGCGGATGCTGTGCGCCCAGTCGCAGCTAACGTCAAATCCATAGATGCACCTTCAAAGGCCAAGAACGAGGCCGTGCGGAAGTTTTTTGTAAAGACAGGGCTCAGTAAGAACGCCAACGGCCTGGCGTATTTGGAAGTGGATGATACTATTATTGAGGTCGGAGTATTTGGACCAAGGCCCATCAAGGGGCTGTTTGTCAACAGAGCGTCTTTCACTGTGGAAACGAAATTCCTCCCGCACGTGACGCAGCCCAGTGAAGTGCTATTCAACGGCTCTCTGTCTGCCGGTAACGGACGACTGCTGCTCACAATTATCGAGCAGAAGCTTAGCACGTTTGTGGAAACGGCATTTTTGCCCGCGATTCTCTTGGAAAAGTACCCGAAGCTGACCATCGACGTGTTTGTCAACGTGCTTGCTTTCAATGCCAACACCACATCGATGCTCAATCTAGCCGCGTGGATCACCAACTGTACGTCTTTGGCCATGGTCGACTCGGGCATTGAAGTCCGCGACTTGGTCACTGGTGGCCATGTCAAGGTCTCTGGAGGCTCGGCCGAAACTGACGCCCTTATAGGATCCGACCTAGATGCCGATAAGGGTACAGAGTGTGCGGCCAGCTTCATGACAATGCACAATAACGATATGGTCGCGGTCTGGGTGCAGGGTTCGGGTGGAGATGGCGTTTCAGAGACGGTGTTGCTGCAGCTGTTGGAGGGGTGCAAAGAGATGTCTACCACAGTGCGCAAGAACCTAAATGGGTTTCTTCTCGGCCTTGCTAAGGAAGAAGCCTAAGCTTAAATTGCTTTATCTTTACAGGATTTATTCTATTCTATATTTACATGGGGGAGACATACTGTGATTCTCGCGCATGTACTCTACATGGGTTTTGGCTGGGCAGTGCTCGACTGGATGCTCAATAAAATCCCCCAGCCTCACTGAACCTTTTTCACCGCAAGGTCGTCGCCTTGCGCCAACTCGCTCAAGGCGCTTTTTATATGAATCAACTTCAAGGCCAAGGCGGCTATGGTCAAGGTGTTGTTTGACTCGTTGTCATTGTAGATGACAAATCGATCGTTGACATTAAGCCCGGTCGACCTGGAGATCATACGCGCGATTCGGATATACGTCTTCAACACATCCGGAGTCTTCGACACCACCGAGTAGATGGGCGTGTTTTTGTCGCTGAATCCTGAGCCGATCTTGCTGAAAATCTTCTCACGTAGGTCATCCGCAAGGCTCTCGGCCTCAGCCTTTTTTAAGGGAACCTCAATATACGCAAACTTCAACTCAAACGGCTCTGTAATAAATACCACGTCGTGCTTGCCATCTATGTGGTAGCGAAATTCGAATATACCGTCTTCCCAGAACAACTTCTCGTCTTTGAAGTCGATTTTTCCAGAGTTTGAAGAACCAGTCCAGTCCCAGCGACCACTCGACGAGATCAACGTCTTGAAACGTGAGTAGGACGTGTGTGATATCTTGTAGAGTCCGATCCAATCTCTAGGCGAATGGCCCGTAGGAGCTGAGAACTCGACCTGAAGCGCATCACCCACCGCCGCCCATGGAATCGAGGATTTGGATTTCTCAAGACCTGACACTTTCACGTGGTAGTCACTGTTAGCGAAGTACTTGTTTTGCGACAACTCGGTTACGTGCTTGCGAGAAAGTTCTGATTCGCTGGTCTTTGTGCCGAGTTCCTTGATGAATGTGTCAAACGAATCCATGAACATGGAGCTTGTCCTTCTCTTTTTGAGCAGCGAAGGGCCCAGCGCGGCTTTTTTCGAGAAACTCTCTGGCAAAAGGTGCTTTTTGACAGTTTTTGTGACGCCAGAGTCCTGGAACACCTCCTTTTCCCCATACACTTGGATCATGTGAGTTTTCTCGATGAAGTTGATCCGGATGAAGTTGTTCACGACCCACAACACACAGATGAACATGTTGTCGACAGTAGGCACCATGACCGTCACGCCCATGACCCCACACACGCCAAAGACCTGTTCTGGGTTATTCAAGTATCGATAAACGCCGGCCTTTGTGAGGTGAGACCGTTGGGGCATCACCGACAGCTTGGGCACAAAAAAGTCGCCGTAGAACCAGCCAAAGTACCCAATCAGGTCGACGATGGACGTGTTGATCCAGAGCTGGGTCGCAACTAGGAGAGCCCCCACAAATACCCGCAAATAGAAGTAATCCACGTCGAGTACGTTGCCGACCTTGCGCCAGTTGATCACCTCAAACAAGTTCATTCCAAAAAACGCAGCGTATGTTAAATTGATCAACAGATTGTACAACACGGCAAAGTTGTTGAGCGACTTCTCCACAGGCACGCTGTTGGCAAGGTACCACCTGGTGAAATACTTATACTTGCTCTGCAACACCAACACCACATTGATTGACACACACTCTAACGACTTGATGAGCACGGCTAAGTAAAAAAGCACGCGGCCCACGGCATCGGTGTTGGCCGCAGACCACAGGCCCAATATGGGGATCAAAAACGCGTACGTGAAGACGTTGATCAAGTTGATAACATCGCTCGCACGCAAAAGGTTCACGTTAGCCAAGCCCACGAGCGGGCGGCTGTTTTCGAAGTGCGTCAAGTCCTTGAGCTTGATCAACTTGCTGAGACTGCTCTCGTTCGGCGAAGGCCCGTAGATCTTGTCGATGTGTGGGTTCTCGATGTAGTGCAAGAACACCATCTGCAAGAAATGGCCAAACACCGCCACCGTGAGCACGGTGTACGACTTGGCGATGAGCGCAAAGCCGTAGTATCCGACGTACCCCACGGAGTACATGGGATGCGGAAACATCTCGAACACTCCATCGAAAATCAAGTCCTCGTTGTTGATCTGGCGGAAGAAGAAATCGCCCCAGTACCACGCGTAGTCCTTGATGGTGTTGTGGGCATTGACCTTGACCCAGAAGTTGAAAAGAATCAAAAAGCCGCCCACGGCAAACCGCGTGCCTGTGAGCCATGCGGGCTGTCCGTGCATGAACTGATTGTCGTCTTTTTTGCAGCACGCCACAAAAAGGCACACAAACGTGGTGAAGTCTTGCATGAGAATCAAGTCTACGGCCTTGCGGAAAATGAGCCACGTGTTGAATGCAACAGGGTGTTTGCTGATCTGGTACAGCTTGCCCATCTGTGACTGGACCTCTTTTTGGGCGACTTTCGCCACCCACGTCTGGGGCCTAGGGGCGAAAAGCCCGGTTTTCTCGCTCCACTTCACGAGCCGAGACCGTTTCGACTGCTGGTTCAACATAAAACCAATGCCAAAGTTGTACGAGAGACGCCAGAATATGTACAAGGCCACAAAGATATGCACTCTTTGTGCGGCGTCTGAGAAAAGGTAGAACACGGCGAGGTTCGCCGCCAAACAAGCAACAATCACCCCCTCAAACATCAGTTTCCGCACCGTGGGATCGAAGAGAGTCTTCACCATATCGTGTGTTTCCGGCACGGCAAAGTGTTCGCCGGTGAAGGTGATACCTTTCTGTCGACTTGCCATTGCTCTATTGTTTTTTAATATTGCTTTCAAAAATATTACGAGAATTCTCCAAGTAGAAGCTCTCGAATCAATGCTCTCGCGTGTTCTGTGCAAATGAAACGCCTATTGTGCTGCGCAAGTGAGACTGTGTGGAGAGGCTTTATAATGAGATCAAGGGAATAGACACGCAGGGTTTGTGCCTCTAGAAATCCACAAAACAAGAGTAAAGAGTAATTCTGCCTTATTGGATAGACTTATATCTCACTCTCTCGTGGAGATTTTTCCTTTGAAATCTTTCCTTTGGAATTTTTTGTTTGAATTATTCTCTTGAAAATATTCCTTTCAGGGTTTTCCTTCTGAATATTTTTGCTCGAAGTTTCTCAAGGTTTTTTCAGAGTATCCTCGAATTATTTTTTTCCCTTCTTCTTTTTTTGATTCTCTCTTTTGACTCACCTCAGGCTCAAATAGGTCAGACGCACTGTGTCAGATCTCGCCACAGTTGAAGTGCTAGAGTTGCCCACGCGATGAGTCTTTTTTCTCTTTTTTGGGCGGAGCGTGCGGATCTGGGTCACGTGACACTGACAGACCGGGATCAGGGGAAGTTCTAGCACCGGTTTCGGGAATGCCACGTATGTGAGCGCCAGGTTGAAATGACGCCAGGGCTGTGAGCGGAAATAAATAGGGCAATTGAGAATCAAGCGGCTCTCAATATTGCTCAAAATTCACGTGGCCAGCGGCTAGGGTGGTTTGAAAAAAGAAACTACACTTTTCGTGATTTTTCATATCAGACCTTATATACGCCCACGCGCGAGTGTGGGCTCGACGAAAAGTGCATGTGAAAAATGTTGTTTTTGGGCCCGCGTCAGTGCGCCGGCTCCGGTCGGGAAGTCACGTGACCAGACCCTCTTCTCTCTTACGGCGTTGACTCAAATCTCGTGGTGCGAAGCCAAATACCGAAATTGTGTCGTTTTAGCATGGAAATAACTCGATTCCAATTAGGAAACCGAAAACAAAATAGAGTGAGACTTCTTTTTGAAGCTCGGATTCTAAGTAGAAAATCTGAAATATAACCCAAGAAACTGAACCACGAACAATGAAAGCTGGCCCTGAACCAAGACTGTGGCGGCTTGGTTCGCATTGAAGCATTTGAAATCGAGCATATGAGCACTATAGTCAGACTTCGAAGAGGCCCGATTGCGTGGCTCGATTTTGGATCACTCAATCAACTATTATCATCATTGATGGGATATATGTCGCTTATGCATTTATTGCATGTATTGCATTTATTGCATTATTACATGTATTGCATTTATTGCATTATTGCATGTATTGCATTTATTGCATTATTACATGTATTGCATTTATTGCATTATTACATGTATTGCATTTATTGCATTATTACATGTATTGCATTTATTGCATTATTACATGTATTGCATTTATTGCATGTATTTCATTTATTGCATTCACCCGAGTGTATCGTAAGTGTTTGTCTTTCTGTTACTACGATGTTGTCTTGAGCTGTTCTCTTGGCTTTCGTGCGTTTCCTGATGACTGGCTCCACAAGCAACCTCAGCACCTTCACCCGCTTGAAGAAGTTGAATAATATCCCAGTGACTTTACTGGTGTCGAGAAATCGACCTCAAGCCAATTCTGTTTTTACCATGGTAGAAGGCACAAAATGCAAGACACGCCCTATAGAGTAGTTGACCTAGATTTTTACCACAAGTTTGAACTAATGTGCCACTTCCCTTCAATTTAAACCTTCTCCTCTTGTGCTCATCACTCACGGTCTTTCAGCAAAATTGGTCAGAATTCCACTTATTTCTTTAATGTTGTGCTTTCAACCACCTCAATGCAATTAATCGTATCTCGTTCAAAACCAGTAGATCCTTGGCTCTTTTCTTATCGTAAACCACATCCTTGGCTCTTTTCTTATCGTAAGCCACATGCTCTTTCACATACCCGACTAGATGGTCAATATGAACATTGGCCTCCTCTGGGGGATGCCGCTGGATTTCAGTGAGATCAGAATCTTTTATGCTTCCTGCGGTGATTTTCTCTTTTTTTTCCCGGTCTTTCTCTGTTTTCCCTAAAACTTGTTTTATCGAGCCCAGGTAAAATCTTAGTCGATCTTGCATTTTTGCCGGATTTGCCTGAATTGTGGCAGAGACTCTATTTCTAATCACTTTGAAGTTATATGCTGAAGTCATCGGCCTCTCGACTCGATCTTTTTATTCTGGGGTGCCTGTGTTTCCAGTTTTGTCCGTTACCGAAAAATGTATACGTGAGTCTAACTCTAGACTAACAATTGGCGGGTGACCTTGGGGGAGGTTCTGTCTAATTCGCTGTAAATCATCAGAGTGAATGTTTAGTTGCAACAATCAATGTAAATACTTGAGCCATTCTTACCGACTTCTACTAATATTTTGTTGTTTTGAAGGTCCATGAGAAGTCAAGGCAACGCGATAACACATGCCTTAGTCGCGGAGTCTCGTTCTGCGTAGCCGTCCAGTTTGAGTTAACTACTCTTATATATAGTCTATGGGCCTAAGCCTTGACATATGAGAATTAAAAAAATATGATTGAATGGGAGGAGATGAATCGCTTTCTCAGTCATACTTAACTTTTGGCACTCCTCCATGAGAGTTAAACGAGCTCGAGTTTCGCGCTATAAAGTGACAATAGGGCACGCTATAAACAGGGCGAAATGCATGAGGATCAGCAAATCATGAATATACATCTCATTGAACCTGAATTACAGGAATTTTCGTTCGAGCTGACTAGGATGCTTTTTGAGTATAAATTTTACTCTTACGTTTGATGCTTCGGATTTTAGATGAAAACCTGAAATTTACAGTTAAGTTTTGAACAAAATATTATGCATACATTGCGCTCGGGATTAAATTTTCTATGCATTTCTCGCCTCTTTCGCTTAAAGAGTAATTTGACACTGTTCTAGATTCTTTGTAAACAAAGAGTGTTTTTTTTTTGTTTTATTTTCTGAAGTTTTTTGCTACCTTCGACTATTTCACATTATGAAGTAATTATTAGCAAACTTTACATATTTTTGCAACGTGTTACTTCGTATTTGGATTAGGGCCCGCCGGGCTGGTACTTAGTCACGTGAGTAATGTAGGGAACTTTATTCACGTGCCTATTTCAAGATCAAAACAACAAGAAAGGGGCAACAAACTCGTTTGACACAATGTAACAATCTTTCTTTCTTATCGATGAAACGAACTATAAAAGTCTGCTCTCAAAAGATGTGGAGCTTAGTTTGCTCATGAATTGAACTCAACGGTCTAGATCGAGGACTCAAATCGCGCGTTGATTGTTGGGTTGAAATTTTGGTTTCGATATCTTTTTGTTTAACTATCAAGATATAGCTCCAAGGGCCAATTTCCAACACTTTTGAAGTGTGTGCTCTCTGCAAGATCTGGATGGGTCGTGTGGTGGGTGCAAAAGTAGATATGTGCACTTTTTTTTTCAGGGTCGAATCGAAGCGACAGAAATAAAGCTTCTTTTCGTATAATTAAGTTGCATCCTTCTGTTGCCTCAAAATACACTTAGACTCAAGATCACGACGCTTCTGCAAATCATTCAAGGGTCTCTAAAAGTGGAAGAGCATGTCCTGGTATCGATTTTCAAAGGCATTCTACTACTTTTTCTAAAATATAGCAAAAACAGAGTCAGCAGCTTCATAAATGTATCGAAAAATTACCACTCAAAATAGTCAAAGCCACTGGCTCGCCATAGAGTGAAATCAAAATGTTGATGGGAATACTTGCAAGCCCCTAGAAAGAGATAGACTACCCTTTCTCACCCGTCTTCTGTGAAATTTACTTAAAAGAAGTCGCAGACTGAGCTGGAATTACACTCCAGTCTTTTCAAAGTCTTCCCTCAAAAACTTGCGAGGAATGACACTTCTGGTTCCCGGAAACGAAGTTCAGCAAAAAAAGAAAGGCCAGCACGACATACTCTTGGGCAGTGCGCCTGAGCTATAAGAATTGGCGAGCCGAAAGGCTGAAGAAATTAAAGAAAAGTTGAGCCCTTTTCTTGGGAAACAGCCTCAAAAGACAGCCTCATAATATACTGAAGGAAAGCACGACCTTGTAACAAGACATGCGTTAAAATTGGCACGTATATTTTCGGTAGACAAAGTCATCTTATACAGTCTATGCCATTTTTGACAAAAATCACGACACTCTTTTGAGATTCGTGATAATGGCTGAAGATTCATGAGGTTATTGTTCTGCAAAACGTAATGCACGTCACTTGCAAGTAGCAACAATCAAGCTCTTAGGTGTTTGCTATGAATAATGATTGACATCAGGGTTTTTAGCTGTTACTCGCCGTTTTGGAATCTCAGCATTGTGAGCTTTTAGATCGTAGCCCCTTCAGCTCTCCTCTGCCATTACCTAACACTCAAGAAACTTGCATAGAAATAGACACTATGGGTGAATATAGCGGAAGGGATGAAAGATGCACTGCTATTCGGAATGTTCATCAAAGCAGATATAGGGGAAGCATTTAGCCATTACGAAATGGAACCTTTTCAATACGATATTATCATTTTTGTTGAACAATATTTTGTACTTGAATCGAGAACGGAAAAGCGCTTATTTAACTCCAAGACCCGAAGCCAAAGATATCATGAATAAATTATGTATCATCAATGGGCGTAGGAGCCCTTCAAGACTGGAAGGAATGCTATTTGTCTTGCAATTCCTCATTCTACCATGTAAATTTCCCCAAATATTTTCAGTCGACAATCAAGCAGTCGACTACACAACTAACAAGAACAAATAAGAGTGGGTGAAAAGTGGATTATATCTGCATACATCAGCCTTTCGTATTTGAAAAACCATGTTCCAGCTAAGAAAACCCATGTTTTTCAGAACATCAAGAAGGGACTAGGTTGTGCTTGCAGCTTGTTTCGGGCCCAAGCAATCTTTGGTAGAGTTTCAAACTCACATTGATTAAAGGGATAACATCGACAGTGGCCCTGCTTACATTTGCCTTGTTAGGACCACTCTCAAATACCCAACTCCCAATCATTCTCATAGATGCTAAGGAGGCACTTTCAGTTCTACCAAATATAGAGAGTGTCTTTCCATTAATTACCTGCCTATTCTAACCAATAAGCAAAGACCTCAAGGGATTGTAAAGACACCGAAAAGCTATCCTAGAAAGTGGGAAGAGATTTAGTTCGGGCAATTAAAGGTAGTTTTCAAGCTAGTATTAGGTTAGATTGGATGTTTCTTTAGTAGCACGAAAGTCCCCGGGTTCGTCCCCACGCCACGGTACTTTTGGTCGTAAGAGTTAGTAATTTTGAGGAAATTTTTACACGAAATACAATTTCCACGCTTTTCTGGCGTTTATACTGTTTATCAATGGCGCCACTATAAAGAGATGTAAACGCGGGTGAGTTTTCTCATTCAGCTCGTGCATGGTTTTTCTCTGTGTTTCAGTGGTAAATTAGCATCAGTTCGAACTTATACAAGTTTGTATTCCAGACCTCTTTTGAAATATTGCTAGTGAACAATACTCATATACACAAATCATAATATTTGCCAGATGAGGCGGGATCTATCGTATGGGCACAGACCCTAGGGCCACGTGACCTCGCCACACGTGACCCGACTCCGGCCCAGACCGGCCTCATGTGAACACCGGGACCCCACAAACCAACTTGAGCCTTGCCAAAACAACCTTTGCACATCAAATTCCCCCGTTTTTCCTCGCAATCCCACCTCATGGCATCTGTTGCTCACGTTCTTACGGACTTGGCCAGTCTCTCGGGCGAGGTTCGGCGCAAAAATACCGATGTCCGCATTGCGATAGACAATGCCCACGTTTTGGCAAAAACACTTCCTGCCACGGCCCAACTTTCCCAGTCTGCAGAGCTCCGGGCAGTCTTTTGTGCCCCGTTCATCCTCGCTCTCGAAAGCCAGACGCCAAAGTTGGTGCTGGCGGCACTTCCTGCCATCGTCAGGCTCGCTTCTTCGATTTCTTTCAGTGATGCACAAGTCAACTTGATTGTGGACATTTTGCATGCCATGGACACCGTGGGACAGACCGTGGACACTCAATTAAAGATCCTCCAGGTTCTCCCGGCGCTAGTGCCGAATTATGAGCTCGAAGATTCTGGATTTGTGAAAGTTGTGGCGGTATCCTCGCGTCTTGTCTGCTCGACGAATCCTGTGGTGCATAATACGGCCTCTGCTGCGCTCCAGCAGGTGTTCTGCTCGCTTTTCGACAGGCTACGTGATTTTGCGGACCATGGTGACTCTAGAGTGTCCGAAAGCGCGGTCTCTGCGGAAGATCTGGCCGTTTTGGTAGATGAGATACCTGAAAAACGCAATTTCTCACAGGACGACCTCGAGTTGCGGTGTCTCCGTGTCGTGACAGACCTCAGTCTCGCGTTCATGGGCGAAAAACCATGCTATCTCACCGATAAAGATATCCGGCTCCGGCCCGAGCCTGCGCTCGAGATCCTAGAGAACATTTTGGCGTTGAACCGGTCTACATTCCGCGACCGGGCCGGGTTTTCTGGGGTTTTCAAGCAAAAAACAGTTCCTGGGCTTCTTAAAACGCTCAATTCTACCGCTCCACTGTACGCGTTGACTGTGCGGGTGCTCCGGATCATGCAGCTTGTGGTCTCGTGCCAAATCCCTGCTCTTCGGGACGAAACGGAGCTTTTTTTCGCCGCAACAAACCATATACTTCTCGACGACGCAACTACGTCCATGCCAAGTGACGACATTCATGCTGGCCAGCTTCCATACCACCCGGACTGGGAAAAAGCTCTTGTTGCCGAGACTTATAGGTCGATATTCTCGAACTTCGACCTTGTGCGGACGCTCCACGAGACGTTCGACGGCATGGGCTCCCAGAGGCACGTGCTAGCCGAGGCTCTTGTGGTCATGAACAGCTACTTGAGCAAAAACCACCGCAGGCTCTTCGATAACAAGTCAATTCAGACATTTTCCGAAAAACACTCTGGCCCACTCTTGGCACGTGCTACTGCCACCCTCAAGACACCCATGATGGATCATTTGGACCGGCACGAGCCCCCCGCAAACGTGCCTGAACTATACGCGCCGTATCTCGTCTTCCGAGCGTTGTTAGGGCTCGCAGACGGCGTGTCTGGGTTTGTATTCAACATCTCTGCCAATGCCGAGGCAGAAACCATCGAGCACGACGTCGACTTTGCTAGTGCACTCAACGAGAGCATATTCCACGAGGTTTCACAGCTTTTCCGCAAGTTTCTCTTCTGCTCAGAGGACCAGGAATGCTTCCACATGCTTGTGAGGGCGCTCCAGAAATACATCCACGCCATCGGCTTGCTCGGGCTTTCGGCGGCACGTGACAGCTTGCTCTGCTTGCTTTCGGAGTGCATTGTGAAAAACACGAGTCCCGAAGACGAGAAAAAGGGGAATGCGTCGAACTTGTTAGCGCTTGGCGAGTCGCTCGTAGAGTCTCTCAGCAACACAATCCAGGCGCCCAGGCAGGACTCGGCTCAAAGGAGAAGCTCTGAAAAGAACAACATGCCGATAAGTCCGCACCTCCACGTGTCTCGGGATTTCAATTCCAGACAGGTCATGTGCCTTCGGGCGTTCTCAAACTTGGCCGTTTCTCTCGGCCTGACCTTGCAGCTGTCGTGGCGAGTTGTGTGGGTGACGCTTCAGTGGGTCGACTACTTTTTGAACGGGCCGGACGATTTCGGCACTCTCTCGCAGCTGAAAGATTCAAAGATTGTGGGTGATTCCAAGTTGAGTCCCCAAGACTTGTCTGGAATCAAACAATCACACGGGAAGTTGATCGAGAGTTTTTCGGGCTACCAATACGAGCCTTTTTCCGAGGCCTACCTTGTTCTATTTGGGCTTTTCCTGGAAAATGAGACGCCTGAAGCCACAAAACCCGATAAATTTCCAGCCATTTGCCCGTTCAATAAGTGCTATTTCTTGGACACGGTGATCGCACTTGCCACGCTCAAAAATACGAACTTCAAGTTCATCGACACAGGGATCTGGAAACTGACGTCCGCCTTTTTCGAAAACTTGGCAACAAATCGAGAACTAGTCCATGTCAAAAGAATCCATCTCGTGAAGTGCTACACAACCATTATCAACACCGTCACGCGAAGTGGGTTCAGGGATAAAGCCGATATCAGCATCTATGCGAACAAGTCGTTGGACGCTCTTTTTGGTTTCCTCCAGAATCTCATCCGGCTCGGCCGGGCGAAGGAGGTCATGGTTTTGAGCTGTGAAACCGAAATGCACTTGGCCATTCTCGAAACGCTTCACAGCCTTATTGATGATTATGATAGTTTCTACCAGAATTCGTGGGATACGGTATTCAGGATCCTTGAAACAGCCTTTGTCAATACTGAAGACGAGTCTGTACAGAGCCCGAAACTCGTTGAGAAAATCGTGCTGCTCATCTCCACGTCGTATGGCTCGTTGAAAATGATCTTGGACGAGTTTTTGGCCACTTTGCCCTTCAACCAACTCAAGTCGCTCATCGACACACTTTCGAGTTTCTGCTCTCAGAAGTACGACCTCAACATCTCGTTCAGTTCCGTCAGCTACTTCTGGCTGATCAGCGACTGCATCCATTCAAACATGGCAAAGTTCAACTCAGTGGAAGACCCGAAGTACTTGGAAACAATAGCAGACACAAGGCAGCTTGAGGAGTCTCTTCAATATGCGACAAACGGTAACCTTGAGCTCTACCAGGCCTTGAACATCTATCTTCTCTCTAAGCTTTCACGTCTCTCGACAGATGAAAGGTCTCAAGTGAGAGAAGGAGCCATCCAAACGCTATTTCAGATTCTCGACGTGCAGGGGTCGGATGCACAACTGTGGCAGCTTATTTACAACTTTGTGTTTCCTGAATTGTTGAACTTGAAACACGTAGATCTTCTGCTGGCAACGTTTTCGAAGAAAAGCACATTGCCCAGCTTGAACTTGGTTCTCTCCGGGTTAGTTGCGGTGTACTCGAAATTCATGGCGGATTTTGATTCGGACAATCACACACACGATCTCTTCTGGACACGATTGATTGATTATATGAGCGCGTTACTTCAAATGAGGTGGCTCGAGCTTAATCTGAAAGTGTTCCAGTCTGTCCAGGATGTGCTTCTTTTCCTACGGGGTGTGGATACGATACCACAGCCAATCAAAAAGATGGTTTTCGATTTCTGGGTCTCTGTCCCCATAGACTACGACTTCGTCAAACCCGAATATCAGGAACTGTTGGCCCTATTTAATGAGTCCTTCAAAGACCTCTACAATATAATGCAGGATGAATTCACCATGGACGAGGCAAACCAAGTATTGGGGGTGTTCAACAAGTGTGCTCGTTATCCCGTTTTGAAGCCCGGAGTCAACGATAGTGCCAAGCCCTCCAAGTTGCAAGCTACGGTCGTCGAGAATCTCATTTATATTGAAAAAAGAGGAGAAAACGGCGAGATTCAAGCAGCGGTCATACAACAGCTCGCCCAAATTTCTGCGTTTCCGTACGACGTCAAGAGCAGAATCGAGGCCAAGTTGAAAAGCAAGTTCGAGGGAAAATTGAAGATTCCTACTTTCGTGGCGGTAGGAACCTTAGCTTACGAAAGCTTACGTGCTAAGCTTACACAAGTCTCTAATTTGAAAATCTTTCTCAACGAAGACAGATTGTTTCGGATTGTGAACGATCTTTTGGCAATTGTGAGGAACAAAGCTGAAGGTGTTCAGGTTGAAAACAGTGCTCCGTTGTGGTGCAGATGCAACCAAACAGTGGTGGGTTTGGCCACGAGACTTGTCCAGGAAAATCTCCAGGATTTCAAGGAAAACAGTGAGGTCTGGAAAGTCTTGCTTGAATGCATTACGGCGGTTTTTGAGGATCCAGAGGATAACAAAGTTAATGTCGACCAATACGAGGCGCTTGCTGCAGCCATTCTCCCCGACTTTTTCGAATCGGGACACGATGACTTGGTCAGGGCGTTTGTACAAAAAGTGTACTTCAAATCTTACCTCTACAAGGCAAATTCGACGGAGGAAGAGTTGATGAAGGGCAAAGACGACTACAACGCATTGACAAGTTACAATTTCGAGGACGCTTTTGGCACTACGCAGAAAATCGACGTGGAGACGAACAGGCTGGTTCGAATGAAGTGCTTGACGGAATTATTTCGTTTTGCATCCATTGAAGGAGCCGGCTCACAGGCCGCACGCGAGTATGTTGCCATTAGAGCAGCCTTCTCCATGCGCCGCTTCGTGGCTGACAGCCGGCTACTAGGAAGAAAACCCCTTCCACAAATTCAGGAAGACGAGATTCTCCGGATTTTGGAAGGTCTACAAAAAATGGGCCATGAAATAGAGGTTCGCCAGATGCGTAAACTCATGAGATTGTTGACACAGAGTGTGGTTTATGCAGACCGAGTCTATGGCATGAAGGACGCCGTGCAACAAGTGTTGCAGGTTGAGTTATTGCGTTGATAAAAAGAGCTTTGGAAAAAAGAGCGTTGGAAGAGAGAGCGTTGGAAAATAGAGCGTTGGAAAAAAGAGAATGATATGGTGATTTGTGATTGTCACATGATATTCAGAGGGTAATTGAGACTGCAAAGTGTTTGAAAAGTGTATCAGTGCGGCTTTGACTAAGTGTTCTATTTGGAAAACCAAAATTGTCAAAGCTACATGATGTTCTTCCATTATGTGAAAGGCGTTGGGATTTGGGATTGGACGTCTTCAGAACGGCCGAGAGGTTGAGACAGTGCCTGACTTTGAAATTCATGTTCATACCTCCGAGGCAACATGATGAGAGACAAAATAAGGTTTTCGCTAAAGTTTCAAACTTGGGTTTAGCTCAGCTTATAGTGTTTGAAAGTCTGACGAGTTTTGGTTTCCAATCTCGGAGAAATATAATTTGTGATGTGATTGAGGCACTGCTCATATCAATTCTATTAATAACACTCGCGGATCACGTGACCAGAATGTTCGAGCGTAGAACGCGCCCTTCGCATTTGCTTCTCTGTCGTGGCCATTGGGCGAGTCTATATGCAGTACACAGGTAAATAGCCTAACTGAGAACTTTCGACACTGCCCTGCGGATTTATGCTCGAAATTTTAAATATAGCCTACGAAAAAAAACTGATCCCTTCCAAAAAAAATTTATTTTTTCAAATCTGTCCCTCACGCTTCAGCAACGGTAAGATCTGGAATCACTCTTTCTGTTTTTGCTTCTTTCCAAGTACTCAGAAGCTCATTTTCCGCCCACATCTCGCATTCCAGGGCTTCATTGTGGATGGACAAAAAAGAAATTTGATCTGTGCCAAGGAAGAAAAGAACCGGTGTTTGTTCTCGCATACCTAGCTTGTCAGCATACTTCTTCAAACACCGAGCTCAATAAGTCAAATACCGAACATACCCCGAGCATACCCCGAGCACATCTCGAGCAAACTCCCCATTTATTCGGTTCAAACGTTCTTTAGCGAAATAGATATAGGCGAACATATTGCCTCGTGGCATCTACTCACGCCAAAGTCTCGTAAGTGTTTGTGAATCAGATCAAACACCCCGCAAGCCGATCAAAAAAAAAAAAAAAGAAGAAAACACAACAACCAAATTATATCTTAAGTGATCTGAAAGCCAGTTTATTCGTGGCTCGGCTTTGTTCCATCCCAAGAGAACCATAACATACCCTTCTTGGTAAACAATAGCGTTCCAGAACTCGATCTTTGTCACCGCGTTAGTCTCTGAAACAGACCGCAAGGCATACCCCGATCCAAACTCTCAAAAGAACTTTCAAACAGGCCGCAAGCAAATAGATGTTGCCGTCGAGTTCGCTGAAATACCACGAGTTCGACCCCGAGGCCGGCGAACTCAACCGGAAACGGTCACTCGTGCGTCCTGAAAGACAACGAATCGACAAAAACCACCCGAGATTCCACTACGCACAAGTGGCGTCGCAAGAAGCCGACCATTTGAAGATCCAGCCCTCCTCCACCGGGCTAGACCCCGTCATTTCCGAGGAATCCCGCGGGCCCTACGAGCTACATGACAAGCGGCAATCACACAACCAGATCAGCGAGGAAGACGAAGGCATCCCGTTGATGAACATGGCGTCCGGGTCGCCGAACCGTGGGAAAGAGGTCTTTGGCCTTAACGACGAGTACCCGGCCAAGTACCCGGGCAAGTACTCTGCAGTGCCTGCAGCGGCAGCAAACAGCACCAAGCGAGGGCTGAAGATCTCCAACAAGCCGGCCGAGGACGCCGAGAAACGCGATGTCTATTTCTGGAAGGTGTACTCGTACGCGATCACGTTCTGGGCGCCCGGCCCGCTCTTGAGTCTTTGCGGGATCAAGGGCAAGTCGCGGCAGTTTGCGTGGCGCGAGAAGATCGCGTTGATCAGCTGTATTCTCTACATTGGCGCGTTTGTGGCGTTTCTCACGTTCGGGTTCACCCGCACGGTGTGTCCCGCGGGCGGCCTCAAGGTCCGCAACGGCGAGGTGTCCAGCGGGTACCTCATCATCAACGGGCGGGCGTACGACTTGACCAGCTCGCAGCACCCGGCGGCGGCCGGGATCCCCGCGGGGTCCAACGTGTTGTACCCGCCGGTGAACGCCGGGGGCATGGACGCGTCGTTCTTGTTCCAGAACGTCAACGGCAACTGCCGCGACTTGATTGTGCCCCGTGACAACTGCCTGATCCCGACCTCGGGCAACGACTTGGCCTGGTACATGCCGTGCCGGGTGTTTGACCAGTACGGCACGTCCGAGGTGAACCGGAGCGAGGTCTACTACAACGGGTGGGCGTGCCACACGCTGGCCACGGCACGCGACACCTACTACTCGCTCGACGTCAGCGGCGACGTGTACTTCACGTGGGACGACATCAAAAACAGCCTGCGCAACTTGGTCGTGTACTCGGGCAGCGTGCTCGACCTCGACCTCCTTGCGTGGATCTCGTCCGACGACGTGACGTACCCGGCGTTGTTCGACGAGCTCCGCTCCGACGCCACGTTCCGCGGCCACGACATCTCCATGGTGTTGTCCAATGTCGACGACCGCCGCGCCGCCAAGTGCCTTGCTGAGATCATTCGCGTGGGTGTCATCGACTCAGAGACCATCGGGTGTATTGCCTCGAGCATTGTTTTGGTGGTGGCGCTTGTCTTCATTCTCTCTGTGGTGGTGGCCAAGTTCCTTATGGCGTGCTACTTCCGCTGGGTGGTGGCGGTCAAACAGGGGGCCACCGTCGTGGGCAACAAGTCGATGGCGGCGCGTGAACGTGAAATCGAGCACTGGGTCGATAACCCGGACGTGGCGGCGCCCATCCACAACGTGCCGGCCCGGAACAGGGCCGACTACAAGACGCAGAAGACAAACCGCCAAAGTGTGTTTTTCAAGGGCCACTCGCTCATGAATGCGCCGGAGTTCTCGCCCGGGGCAACTCATGGCACCGCCAAGAACCAGCTGCCGCTCTCAAAGTTGACCACCATGACCACCCAGGCCGCCGTGCTTGGGCGGCAGAAGAAAACGAGGGCCCCGCGTGCCAAGTCGGCGGCGTTTGGCCATAGCAGACAGTCGTCTTACGACATGTTGGCGCCGCGGCCGATGTCGACGCTCAACCCGTTCGAGACGCTCGAGGACGAGCTTGTGGTTGGACTAGGCCCCGAGATCATCCACCCAGACGTGGTGCCGCAGCCGCCTGCCGACTACCAGCCTTTCGGGTACCCGTTAGCGCACACGATCACGCTTATTACGGCGTACTCCGAGGACCTCGCCGGGCTACGCACGACCATGGACTCTATAGCCACCACGGACTACCCAAACTCGCACAAGTTGATGCTCGTGGTGTGTGACGGGTTGATCAAAGGCGCGGGCAATGAGCGACTGACGCCCGAAATCGCGTTGGACCTCATGACCGACTTCTGCGTGCCCAGGGAAGACGTGCAGCCGTTCTCATACGTGGCAGTGGCCCAGGGCCTGAAACGGCACAACATGGCGAAAGTCTACGCCGGGTTCTACAAGTACGACGATGCCACGGTACCCCGTGAAAAGCAGCAGCGGGTGCCTGTGATCACTATCGTCAAGTGCGGCACACCAGAAGAGGCCGGGGGCGCCAAGCCGGGAAACAGAGGCAAGAGGGACTCGCAGATCATCTTGATGTCGTTTTTGCAGAAGGTCACGTTCAACGAGCGCATGACCGCGTTGGACTACATGATGCTCGAGTCGATCTGGCGCATCACGGGGCTCATGGCCGAGTTCTACGAGATCGTCTTGATGGTCGACGCAGACACGATGGTGTACCCGGACTGTTTGACGCACATGTGCGCAGAAATGATCAAAGACCCGCTGATCATGGGGCTCTGTGGCGAGACTAAGATCGCCAACAAGGCCGAGAGCTGGGTCACTGCCATCCAGGTGTTCGAGTACTACATTTCGCACCACCAGGCCAAGGCGTTCGAGTCTATTTTCGGCGGTGTCACGTGTTTGCCGGGCTGTTTCTCCATGTACAGAATCAAGGCGCCCAAGGGCAACAACGGCTACTGGGTGCCGATCTTGGCCAACCCAGACATCGTCGAGCGGTACTCGGACAACGTGGTGGACACCTTGCACAAGAAGAACTTGTTGTTGCTAGGAGAAGATCGGTTTCTCTCGTCGCTCATGTTGCGCACATTCCCAAAGCGGAAACAGGTGTTTGTGCCCAAGGCCGCGTGCAAAACCGTTGTGCCAGAAAAGTTCATGGTGTTGCTCTCGCAGCGCCGGCGGTGGATCAACTCCACTGTCCACAACTTGATGGAGTTGGTGTTGGTGAACGACTTGTGTGGCACGTTCTGCTTCTCCATGCAGTTTGTCATTTTCATCGAGTTGGTCGGCACGTTGGTCTTGCCCGCGGCCATTTCCTTCACCATCTACGTCATTGTGTTTGCCATCATTTCGCGCCCCACCCCGATCATGTCGTTGGTGCTTTTGGGAATCATTTTCGGGTTGCCGGGCGCGTTGATCGTCATCACCGTTTCCTCCGTCAAGTACGTTATGTACTTCTTCATCTACCTTCTTGCTTTGCCGATCTGGAACTTCGTGCTTCCCACTTACGCATACTGGAAATTCGACGATTTCAGTTGGGGTGAGACCAGAACTGTCAGTGGCGCCGACAAGGGTGAGCATGGCGCCGTAGAGGGTACTTACGATTCTTCCCAAATCACCATGAAGCGCTGGAGAGAGTGGGAAAGAGAAAAGAAACAAGAGTTCATGGGTGCGCTTGCTGCCCCCGGTGCTGTGTGGGACCCGGCGAATCAGGGTCACAACACGAGCTACTCCGACGGCTCTGTGATGTCTGAAGGCGCGTAGGCCGACAATGATTTGAGGCCAGGAAGACTAGAAGCTGAAAAAGACGAACCGCTGAAAAGGACGAACAGCTGAAAAGGACGAACCGCTGAAAAGGACGAACAGCTGAAAAGGCCTGAGGCTGGAATTCATCTCTGCTCATGACTGTGGCCCTCGTACATAGCATATTGGACATCTTCATCTGTTACACGGATGCCATAGAACACACTTATTGAAATCAACCCATTCTGAATTCAAATATTGTCGTAAACAGGTGAAGAGGTAAAGTTCCACGGACTACGCCAGAGCCAATGAAGATGACTATACCCATCTCTAGACTCGTCGAAACATGGCTACGTCGCAAATGTATCATAATCGTTATATTGAACTAAATACTCCAGTGAAAAAGCCGAAAGGCGTAGAATTGAAAAGTCGTGAAAAAGCGGGCCTGTGACTCACTCGCCGGTGAGGCCCCTGGTTGAGGGAAAAGCAGGCTCGTCGGGCACTTCGCCTAGAAGGCCGCAGATTGGGACGTTTCAGACTTGAAACTCAGCGCCGTAGAGGAGCCGCGTGACTCGGTATTGTGTTCCTTAAACTTCTTGAGTCTCCATGTGATGGAAGGCTTGTTGATGGAGGGCTTGAAGGCAGATCCCGGGGTGGCTAAAGCGTACAACATTTGGAAGGTGAAGTTGAGATTTGTGGAGGAAATGAAACTCCAGCACCTCAGAGGCACCGCGGGGAGCGGGGGGATTATAAAGGGAGGGATTTGCCAGGATTTGCCCCGGGGACAATCAACCAACTCAAACAAGCGATGACGGCTACTTTATGCATGGGTGTCGTAAGCGCGCGTGTAAGCAAGAGAATACATTTCGCGGCCGTGCCACAGTCGTATGCAGGTCGATGAGCTGGGACATGCAGAAGTTTTGCTTGTCAATTTTGAAGACGGGCCCTTTCTTTTCGAACACTTTCGTGAATCTAAGGGGTTTGATACTTCAGACACTAATTTCTATCGGTCTCATTTCAACCGGTGAGTGGAAAGAACTGAAAGCAATTTTTTTCTGCAGAACACGACTTTTAATTTTTGGCTCACCCGCACGAGAATTGTGTAATGGAGGCCAGAATTTTGCTGACAATCGATTTGGGCGTTTGTGTGCATAATGAGCCTTTGCCCGAAGGCACGCACTTTGACGAATGCGGGCAAAGCGGATTTTCTGTCATCCGGGTGGCCAAGAACCGAAGAGCAGTGTGCATACGACGGAATTAGAATTAGACAGCTTTTTCGGCAAATTGAAGAAAAAAAATTGACTGACACTTCAGACAGAAAAAAAAGGTTTTGAATATCTGGAAGAATGTGGTGGTGCGATATCATAAAACTTCCGAGGCGAGACAAAGCATGGTGACCTAAGCGAGGCAGCCTCGTGCAGGCTTCTCAAAACCGCGGAATTGTTCAGAGACGCGTGTCGCATGCTTGCCTCATACGAAGTGCGAACAAACTCTTTTGCTTTTTTGCATCATGACTCTTTGACTGCTATGGTGGTTCATTGTTTCTATGTTGAAGGCTGCGGTGAGACTAGAACAAGTAACTGAAGATCCTCAACTGAGAACATATATAATCATGTTATGAGTTTTGAGTAAGGGAAGCGGCAACTTCGAGGCCCACGAACTTGGAGCTGCGCGGAATTAGGAGCGGGGTTCGCTAGGGCGAGGCCAATAGCACCTGGCCATCACGTGCAGGGCCCAGTCAGGTGATTACCTTTCCCCCCCGGCGCAAGGCTTTTTCGGGCTTTCTAAACAATGTCCTGACTGTTTCTTTAAAAACAATTAGTTGGCGGCAAAAATGCAACTCTTCATAGAGGTTTCGAGTCGATAAACTTATTTTTCCATGTAAAGCCCGAAGCTTTTCACAATTGGAGAAGGCACATATTCGCGGCGCATATATATCTCCGCTCTTCTGCCAGTCTATTGCTCCAGCGTTTTTTTTAAAGGAACATCAGCGTTGGCCAAAGGCGCAAATTCCGAATATGGTTTATTCTACTCGCCGGACTCTAAAAAGTCACATTTTGTCTGCGACTTTATTCTTCGATCGAATCCAATTTCCCCGTACTACTTTTAAAAGAGTAATCGAATAATTCGTTTTGATTTTGCATATACTCATCCATTATTTTTGCGCACTACCAAAACATCCAGTCTTTGATCATCGTAGCTGAGAATTTCACAACTGCTCGGAAACCTCGGCTTTCTATTGGGTATTAAAAAATAATTTGAGCATGTCAGAGCTTATATTGAGGGTTTTTTTTTTACAGCGGTAGACTAAGGAAAACAATTGCTTCAGGGCAAAATTTACCTCCTTTTAAATTTATTTTACTTCTTTTTTTTTTTTAAAGATTCATCGTATTATAGGGCGTTACTCATTTCTTTTACTTTCATTTTTTTTTTCATTCCGACAATCGCAATTGATTCGATTTTTTCGTCGCGTCATCAGCGATTTGCCAATAAACAAGATTAAAAGAGTAAGAAGTAATATGAATTACGGGGCGTCTGGTTTGTGGCGGG
>JAKTYO010000250.1:0-38551 GCA_030578735.1 Metschnikowia noctiluminum | reverse complement strand
CGAGGCGAGACAAAGCATGGTGACCTAAGCGAGGCAGCCTCGTGCAGGCTTCTCAAAACCGCGGAATTGTTCAGAGACGCGTGTCGCATGCTTGCCTCATACGAAGTGCGAACAAACTCTTTTGCTTTTTTGCATCATGACTCTTTGACTGCTATGGTGGTTCATTGTTTCTATGTTGAAGGCTGCGGTGAGACTAGAACAAGTAACTGAAGATCCTCAACTGAGAACATATATAATCATGTTATGAGTTTTGAGTAAGGGAAGCGGCAACTTCGAGGCCCACGAACTTGGAGCTGCGCGGAATTAGGAGCGGGGTTCGCTAGGGCGAGGCCAATAGCACCTGGCCATCACGTGCAGGGCCCAGTCAGGTGATTACCTTTCCCCCCCGGCGCAAGGCTTTTTCGGGCTTTCTAAACAATGTCCTGACTGTTTCTTTAAAAACAATTAGTTGGCGGCAAAAATGCAACTCTTCATAGAGGTTTCGAGTCGATAAACTTATTTTTCCATGTAAAGCCCGAAGCTTTTCACAATTGGAGAAGGCACATATTCGCGGCGCATATATATCTCCGCTCTTCTGCCAGTCTATTGCTCCAGCGTTTTTTTTAAAGGAACATCAGCGTTGGCCAAAGGCGCAAATTCCGAATATGGTTTATTCTACTCGCCGGACTCTAAAAAGTCACATTTTGTCTGCGACTTTATTCTTCGATCGAATCCAATTTCCCCGTACTACTTTTAAAAGAGTAATCGAATAATTCGTTTTGATTTTGCATATACTCATCCATTATTTTTGCGGACTACCAAAACATCCAGTCTTTGATCATCGTAGCTGAGAATTTCACAACTGCTCGGAAACCTCGGCTTTCTATTGGGTATAAAAAAATAATGTGAGCATGTCAGAGCTTATATTGAGGGGTTTTTTTTACAGCGGTAGACTAAGGAAAACAATTGCTTCAGGGCAAAATTTACCTCCTTTTAAATTTATTTTACTTCATTTTTTTTTTTAAAGATTCATCGTATTATAGGGCGTTACTCATTTCTTTTACTTTCATTTTTTTTTTTTAAAGATTCATCGTATTATAGGGCGTTACTCATTTCTTTTACTTTCATTTTTTTTTCATTCCGACAATCGCAATTGATTCGATTTTTTCGTCGCGTCATCAGCGATTTGCCAATAAACAAGATTAAAAGAGTAAGAAGTAATATGAATTACGGGGCGTCTGGTTTGTGGCGGGAAATGTGTTAAGGTTTTTTGTGCATAGTACAAAGCTTTCGTTTGCCGACTGCGGTCTGAGGTCTTTCATACATATGATTCTTTTATGAAAGAAAAGAAATTGGGCAAGATATCAAAAAATTGCTTTACATCTTGAGCAGACGAGTAACGCCTTGTTTAGGTTCTCAGACCAACAATGTAGTCTTGTAACAAATGAAGCCAATTCACCATTGTATTGAGATATGGCGAGGCATAGTCACTGTAGAAAAGCTTATGCTCCATTGTGATTGGGCCGTGGGAGTTCAACAATAAAATTTTTCGATGGGGTCCCCGTACAATGGCAGCTATTAGTATGCATAAACAATCGATTCTTGCCCTCAGTTTATTTGAAAAAAATTCCTGTTTTGAATGATTTCGCAAGTTTTGCCATCACTTCTGCTTGCTTCGCGATCAAACTTTTGTACTTTCGTAAATGCACAATCATAGCTAGCAATATGTTTTCAAGTAAGTTAGATAATAGAGACATATAAGCTTTCTTGAAAATAGATATCCCATGTTGTTCGAGACCAAGGTCTTGAGCTGAAGACGACCAATCACCAGAACCTCGACTCTCGTCACTTCAAGCACTTTGCTTTGAGAAAAGTCGGATCGATAGAGACCGTCTCGTGTCTAAGTTCTCAAAGATTCATCGGCCTTACATGTACTTTGCTCTATCGCTTCCTGTTCGAGCAAACCGAGACTCTTATATTTTGCCCCAGAGTCAACAGTTCATGCACTCACGTGTGTCTGCATCGGGACTCTGGGGGACCGCACCGTAAAGAATCTATACTTTGAAAAGCAGCCTCCACAAAATTCCAATACAAAATTAACGCAGATACGACCGGAACCATTCCTCGTCAGACCTCATATTCCTCTTTTTGTCAATTTTTGGTTTCGATTCAATCGTCTTTAGTCTCCCAATTCCTTCCCTGTTTCCTTAGGCGGAAAAAAAATACTTGGTGCCAAAAATTTGTCTTCGCTTTATGATAAAAGGGCAAAATGCGCTTAAAAGTTCAAGCCTCGGAACGTTCAAAACCATAAAGGCGCACGATGCATGTTTCGGAATGCGGATGTCAGACGACGACGACGTTATTCGGTAATGTTCTTGTTTTCGGAAAACCCTTCTCTGTCAAACATTTTTTTCCCACAGATCCAAAAATTTCGAAATCATCGCGAGCTCGGCTTATCCCGGTACATTTAAAAAACCATAAACCTGTCGAAGAATAATGTAGTCTTAAATTTTTCATTCGAGAAAGGAAAAATGTTTCTCGCGGAATATTGCCACTAAGCCACCGAAAGCGCTCAATTGGTTTGAGAGCAACACAGGAATGGACATTACGTGAGGCTCGTATGAAAAAATAAAACCCTGCAGATCACAGCAAGTGTGCTGAAAACTCCCAGGTCAAGCAGGGAGAATTTTGCTTTTGACTCTAATACGGAATTTTAATCACATCCGCCCTCACAGCAAAGGCAGCGTTGCGCATTCGACGCTTCAATAAGGGGCGCAAGCCACATCAAGGGGTGACAGCCTCATTCTGGTCAAAGTTTGTGGGGTGGCACATAAATAAATGAGTCGAAGAAATTATTGGCCACTTTCATCAGATAATTTGCCCAACTGCAACAAGTTCACATGTGTAGCTCGGGTCAATCTGTAGATGAGTCCGGGTTGTGTGTGAAATATTTGAGACGCTCGACGGGCAGAACCAGGAATGCTGACAATCAACCCCGCTAATAAATAACTAGATGGGGAATATTGTTGGCAAGTCTGAACAGACAGACCATTTTTCTCGAGCGCCTTCAGCTCGGCTTCATATTATATAGCTGAACGTCAGTAAACTAGACTGATGATCATAGTTTCGGTTCACTGCTCGAGAAAAATATTACCTTTTTATGTTCATTAGGAAGTACCCTTTTTTCGCTGGGCCGAAACTACCGGATCGGGAAGACACCTCGATACCTGGTATCTCCGTTTCAAGGCAAAATGTCATGTGCCCCGCGGAGAGACTGCACAAGAGGCGAGCCGCAGCTGCAAAATCAATCCACCTTTCATGTTCGAGAATTGCCGAATGCAGTTAACATCCCCAAATAGATCCACTGTGCCGGGCCAGACAAAGTCCACGGCCGCCAGATTTGTAAAAATGGCACTATTATATATGAGCATGGAATCCGTACTGATATGGCTCAGGTTTAGGTTTTTATCTTCTCGTACACACCCTGCTCATCCATCGCTTTTAGAATGAAGCTTTCCACCCCCACGCTCTTGGCCATCTTGGCATCCTCAGCCGTTGTTTTCTCGGCACCAACCACCCTCAACACTCAGCAATCTGCTGGTGCTTCTTTGGTTAAAAAATCTGACGTCACCGATGTCTTGAACATCATAGAAGAGTTGGGCAGATTAAATGAAAAGAGAGACTACACCGACGAAGCTGAAATGCATCTCGCCATCGCTAAAAGGGACAGTTTGCTTCAACAGCTCCTTTCTGGCTTGGCCCTGTCGGGGCTCATTAAAAACGTGTGGAATATCATCACGCAGAACGAGGCTTTGAGAACTCAAATCATCGCGCTTGTCAAGCAGGCACTTCAAGGAGCCATTACTGCTGCACCATCGTTGATAACCGCTATTTATAACTCAGGTTTAATCCAGCTGGTCTTTTCCAGTATCTGGAATAGCACCGAATTGAGGTCTGCTCTTTTGAGTGCCGCAAAGGCCATATTCAGCTCAGGCTTGCAGTTATTGCAGGCATTTTTGGCTCAAAGAACCAGCGGTTCCGCCAAAAGAGACATGTCTGTCAACGGTGTGTTGAGCGCAGAAGACATTCCTCAACCTGCCCCAGAGGGCGTCAAACAAACCAGAGACATGTCTGTCAATGGTGTCTTGAGCGCAGAAGACATTCCTCAACCTGCCCCCGAGGGTGTCAAACAAACCAGAGACATGTCTGTCAATGGTGTCTTGAGCGCAGAAGACATTCCTCAACCTGCCCCAGAGGGTGTCAAACAAACCAGAGACATGTCTGTCAATGGTGTCTTGAGCGCAGAAGACATTCCTCAACCTGCCCCAGAGGGCGTCAAACAAACCAGAGAGTTTTCTATTACCGGTGAGCTGGACCTCGAGGAGTTCTACGACAAGAGAGACTTGATATCTGTTGCAGAAACCGTTGTGCAGGCTATCTATAACTCAGGAATTGTACAGAACCTCATCAAGAAGGCCTTAGCAGACCCTTCTGCCTCTATTGCGTTCTTAGAGACTGTGTTCAAAAACGGTTTGGTTGTCGCCAAAGACGTTTACAACTGGGCCGAATCCTCTGGTCTTTTGAAACAAGGTATTGCTTGGATCTCGCAGAATGGAGCCACTTACGCAGCTGCCATTGCAAAATTCATCGGATCGTTGATTGTCTCAGGTAACGCGTCTGTTGCCGATGTTGACAACGCTGCCGTTATTTCTGCGACGAGCACGACTACCTCAGGTATTGTGGCCACAGCGACAACTACACCAACGACGGCACAGACGGTCGCCACAACTTTGGTTAAGAGAAGACTCTATTGAGCAATATTGTCAAGGACGTGCGTTGTTGAACAGGGCACCTGAGTCTTCTAAAATGTAGAATTGCACAACCGACGGTCCGCAGCATCTTCGGGAAGCACTCTGTACCATTTCCATTCTTTTTTCCCGAACGTCTCAACCGTGTGTCATGGCTTCTTTCGGACGCTCTTTTTCTCCTTTTTGTATCTTTAATATGACGCAATCGATTCTAAGAGTCTTTTTTTTTTCTTTTCTTCTGATAACCTTTTCTTTTAAACATATTCATGCTACTGAAATTTTCCATGGCATAATGAGAGTGTTGCATCGTAAATTGTTTTTCTAACATTTTCGTACCCTCAGACCAAGCGATAATTTCATTGAACATTCAGTATAAGATAAAGGAACATCACGAATTCGAAGTTAAAGCACTAAGAAGCCCTATTGGATACATTTTCTGCTTCCAACTAGTGATAGCCCGATGTGCTGGAATATGGTCTTACTCCGGGAAGGTTAATCGTGTCTTCGACAGATGTATTTCGATATCTCTGAAATTAATTTCGGTAGGGGTGTTCCCAGCATTGAAACATTGCGAAGGTTTTATTAAGAAAAGCGCTCCAGCAATTGACCAGAATTTCACTCTTGAAACCTCACTTGAGCCTCAGGAAGTAACATATTTTACTCTCTTTTGTTTTGTTATTGACTATCAAGAAAATTCCAAAGTGATGAATCGCTAAGATCAAACGCGGTCCATTCGAGTGCCCGTCTTCCACTTAAATTATTTACAACTTCGATTAAATTTATTTTAAGGATTCCCACTAATAACCGAGTAAAGTGTATCTGAAGCCCCAAAGCTGGAATTCCGCCACGGGGCATCATTTCGAAGATGTGCTGCTAAACTGACCTGTGGCGGCTAATCCCTTGTATTTGATGAAGTACCAAATTCATGACAAGCACCTATAATGGTCGGGAATATATATTCCTCAGATTAACAATTAAGATGCCCCAGAAACAAAAAGACTCATTGTACGCACCAAAGAAGAAACAGAACACCGTAGATTGAAAGTGAAAGAAGCTTAACTTTCAAGGCTCCATCCGCATGCCGCCCTGGTAAAAACAAATGCCCGCGACATCACGTGACCTCCTCTTCTTCCTCTTCTTACCCTACATCTGTTCATCTGAGCAACGTCAAAAACCAAGCAACAGAATTGGGTGTACCATCTTATTGGGTCAACAACCCGTGGGTGCTTTTTCACCTTAGACCTACTCTTGATGTCAAGACTGGGTTTTCAGTTAAAAACAACTGGGTATGAACATTAATACTCTTTCTATGTGCAGGACGTATCTTGCGAACTTTTTGTGCGCCAGTGAAAAATTAACGCCTGCGCGTCTCAGCACAGCTTGAACTGAAGCCACATTTTCACACGAATCGCGATGTTCAGCACCGTTCTTAGCGCCGGTGCCCGTCTTGGGACCCATGTGCCGCTGCGCATGGCCTCAAGGATGCGCTGTGCGCAATTCCGGTCGTTCTGCGGGTCTTCGTCATGGAGATCGAGCAGCGGCAATGATCTTCAGCAGATCCCGCAATCGTATGAGGAAGAAAAGGTCATTATCGACGAGATCAACAGCTCGTTGAGTGAGAAGGATGTAGCGAGCTCGTCACGGTTGAGAAATATCGGAATCTCCGCACACATCGACTCGGGAAAAACCACGTTCACTGAGCGGGTATTGTACTACACGGGGCGGATCAAGGCGATCCACGAGGTCCGTGGGCGTGACTCTGTGGGCGCGAAAATGGACCATATGGATCTCGAGCGAGAAAAAGGAATCACGATCCAGTCTGCAGCCACCTACTGCCTGTGGAAGAAAGACGACAAGGACTTCCACTTCAACTTGATCGACACGCCCGGTCACGTGGACTTCACCATCGAGGTCGAGCGTGCTCTCCGTGTCTTAGATGGCGCCGTGCTTGTAGTGTGTGCCGTGAGTGGCGTGCAGTCCCAAACAGTGACCGTAGACCGCCAGATGCGCCGTTACAACGTGCCACGGGTCACTTTCATTAACAAAATGGACCGGATGGGCTCAAACCCGTTCCGGGTCATTGAGCAGATCAACTTGAAGTTGAAAACACCCGCCGCCGCCATTCAGGTGCCCATTGGTGCCGAGGAAAACCTCCGTGGAGTGGTGAACATCATCGACCGCGTGGCCATCTACAACGAGGGCCTGCAAGGAGAAGAATTGAAGATCACGAGCGACATCCCCGCTGACTTGCAAGATTTGGTCGAGGAAAAACGCCAGGTTTTGATCGAGACCCTTGCCGACGTCGACGAGGAGATCGCCGACATCTACCTTGAAGGTGAGGAGCCATCCGTGGAGCAGATCAAAAGTGCCATCAGAAGGGCCACCATAGCACGGAGATTCACGCCTGTTTTGATGGGATCTGCCTTGGCCAACAAGGGTGTCCAGCCTGTTTTGGACGCCGTTGTCGACTTTTTGCCCCAGCCAAATGAGGTGTTGAACACCGGGCTCGAGCTTGTGGCACAGGAGGAAAAACCAGTCAAGTTGATTCCTTCGTCCACCGAACCATTTGTGGGCTTGGCGTTCAAGTTGGAAGAGGGCAAGTACGGCCAGTTGACGTACATCCGTGTGTACCAAGGTAAGTTGAAAAAGGGCGCCTACATGACCCACGTCAAGCTGGGCAAGAAAGTCAAGATCTCGCGGTTGGTGAGAATGCACTCAAGCGACATGGAGGACGTAGACGAGATTGGTGCGGGTGAAATCTGCGCCACTTTCGGAATTGATTGTGCCTCGGGCGATACTTTCATAGGCCAAGGATCCGCAAGAAACATCACCATGAGCTCGATGTTTGTGCCGGACGCAGTGATATCGCTCTCGATCGAGCCCAAGGCCAAAGATAACGGCAACTTCTCCAAGGCCATGAACCGGTTTCAGAAAGAAGATCCCACGTTCCGTGTCCGTTACGACCCGGAGCTGAAGGAAACCGTCATTTCAGGAATGGGAGAGTTGCACTTGGAGATTTATGTGGAGCGGATCAAGAGAGAGTACGGCGTCGACTGTGTGACGGGGCGCCCTCAAGTCGCGTATCGTGAAGCCATCACGACCGCAACCGAGTTCGATTACACTCACAAGAAGCAGAGTGGAGGTGCTGGACAATTCGGTAAGGTTATGGGAACCTTTTCTCCGGTAGACGGCGAGAACCAGTTTTCACAACACGTTGTCGGTGGCCGTATCTCGGAGAAGTTCTTGTTTGCCTGTCAAAAGGGATTTGAGGATTGCTTGGAAAAAGGACCTTTGATTGGCCACCGGGTCTTGGGTGTTCATATGCACATCAACGACGGTCAGTCCCACATGGTCGACTCCTCGGAGTTGTCTTTTAGACTCGCCGCCCATGGTGCTTTCAAACAAGCGTTTTTGAAGGCCAACCCAGTGATCTTGGAGCCCATCATGACCGTCGAGGTCAGTGCGCCAAACGAGTTTCAGGGTAATGTCGTTAGTTTGGTCAACAAGCTTGGCGGCATGATCATGGATACTGCTAACGGCCAAGACGAATTCACCATCACCGCCGAGTGCTCATTGAACTCGATGTTTGGTTTCGCCACGTCGTTGAGAGCATCGACACAGGGAAAGGGCGAGTTCTCGTTGGAGTTCTTGAAGTATGCCCAAACATCGCCTCAGTTGCAGAGAGAGTTGATTGCCGAGGCCGAGAAAAAGAAGAAGTAGCTTGTACATAGGGCGCCACCTGATGAGCGCCAGAGGGCTTGCAAGTCGGGTGGATTAAGATTACTGATGGATGATAATGATCACCAAGTTAAGCGTTGGAGTGTAGTCAGATATTTGGGCCCGGAAGGCTAACTGAAGGGGACATGTAACTATCCCAGAGATTGATAACAAAGAACAGAGAACTTTAACAGAAAACAGAAAACAGAGAACAGAGAACACAGGACATTTGAGCTCCCCAAGTTATGAAGTAGGATTAAGTGGAATCCAAGCTAGAAGTTTTTCCAAATCTTGAAGAAAAGGATTCTTTAACTATTATTTCAGTCATGTTATTGGTTTTATACGTTTTACCGTTTCATCGCCTTCAAACGGAAAACCTATAATGCTCTTGAGCCCGAGCTACAGCTCAAATGAGCACTTCGTGGTTCGTATGATACACAGTTGTATTAGTTGTATGTAGGTGTGACACTAAGCTTACTTAGCAGCGATTTTCTTAACAGCATATCTTCTTTGCTTCTTCAAGATCATGACCTGGAATCTCTCAAAGTCAGACAAAGAAGCTCTCTTTTGTCTGATGGCAGCCTTCTTAGCAGCTGGGGTAGCAGCGAACTTGGCGTCGATGTCGGCAGCAGCCCACTTCTTGGAAACGACACCGGTTCTGGCACCTCTTGGCAATTTTGGCAAGACAATTTGCGTCAAGGTGACCTTGGCCAAAGCAATGGCTTGTCTTTGAATAGAAGGACCGTCAATCAAAACCTGTGTTTGTTAGTATCATGTTAAATTTGAGGGATATTGTTGATTAAAGGGAATCGAAACGGATTTTTGGGAATCGATCTTCGATAAAACGGGATGAGTGTATGGGGTATAGATATGACGATGCATGATACAGTCATAACCTGAGATACAACTGTTTGTATCGACATGCCTTTGCCCAACCTTCATAAACATATTGGCGCGATGATAAGCATAGGCCTCACATATGAAATAGAAAAGACAGATGCATCGGGAACCAAGTGGGCATGGAAACGGGGGATACATAAAGATAGGAGATTCGCATGTTCAAAGATTCAGGTTCGATGTACAAGCTTGACAGCTCATGAAGCAAAACAAGAACGTGATATCTCAAGGATATTCTCATGTGATTCTCCCGCCCGTTGTGCATCCTCTGCATATTTTCATCCTTATGTTTATCGGAGAATCCACATATCATTTGTTCTTAAGAGAAAACATTCAACTGGTCGAAGCACGGTTTGCCTCGCTGGAGCGCAGATTACATACTCTCTTCTGGTCGATAATCTCGACGATGGTGGCCAACTTGGAGCCCTCGACTAAGACGACACGGCCCAATTCAACTAATCTCCAGTTAGCGGTTTTGACGGTGGTAGACATGACGCTGATATGTATTAGGTGAAAGAAGGATTCTTAGTAACTCTGAAAATTTTTTTTTTTGGTAAGTGCGACTGGAGCTGTGTGGACTGTGTAGAACGGCCGGCCACTGGAGGTACTGGGAGAGCGAGGAAGTCGTGATGTACGGGTTTAGGCATATCGACAGGCGCCGCGCGCTCTTTGGCCACGGCGTAGTGCATAGAAGCTAGGGCACTAGCCCTAAAGTCGGAAACGTGATGCCAGGGGGGGGGGGGCCGAAATTCTCCCTGGATATTGTGTTGGTTCATTTCTTCTAAAGAATTGGAGTTACTGATAACAGGGAGAACAGCCTATGAAAGGGAAAGCTAGTCCGGTTTGTTGTGGCGGTTAATAATTAAGCAGTTGTTTCATGGGTGTGAGGTAGTTGTTTCATGGGGCTGGGCCAAAAAGTCTATTCTCGGGATTAAACCAGCTGACGATGGTATTTGAATTTTCTAACTAATCTTTTGAGCCAGTCCGCACTCAAGATCATACAGTATGTAGCATGTGCTTTCCCCGCTTGATGGCACTTTGTCCATAACTTCTTACTGAACGTCGGAAGGCATTAGTCACGTGACTGCATTGTCACCGATGCCTGGAAGTTGTATGGCCATGTGGAAGTCTCACTGCGCACTTCCTTTTTCTTCTACAGTTCCCCATAACTTCAATTTGTATGTATCTTTTGAAAAATCCAGGACTTCATGATGATTTAATTTGCGTTCGAGACCGCAGTAACCGAAACATGCCTAGTTTCATCAGGTGCTGCGTGCCATGCGACCACTTTCTTATCTGATCCATAATCAAACGTCACAGCTAGCTAACATCTTAAGGGTCATTTGAATTCCAGCGAAAGCTTGAAGATTGAAAATAAGGTATAGATTGGGCTGTTCAACAAGGGCTTTTTTTCAGATGCAAATCTGACATGCCTCAATCCCGTTCCGTAAGTCTCGTAAACTGTATATTTCTGTGTTTCAAATTTGCGTTCCCCGCTTATGTCCCATGCATATATAATGCCCCAAACTCCCTGGCTTTAATCAGCGTTTATTTTTACAGCCCGCTTTCGCATGTTTCCCTTGCCAGCGCTGTATGTCTACAATTAAGCTTTTTGTCTCATTTATCGTGTTGAGCTAAACTCACTTAACGTTTGAAACACCCCAGGAAGCGCTTGACTCACGAGGTTCGTTATTTGTGTCCCTAAGACTTCTGTAGTTTTGGCCCATCGTCACTATCGATTTGTCAGACGTCTCGCCACACTGTCACAAACATTTTCACACTGTCACAGACCTTGTCTGGCAGCAATTTCGGGTTTACAGTTCTCTGGTCGCACGGCTGACTCACTGCGAGGAACTCCATAAAGGTGGTTCAAAATTCTCACCTGATCACACCACATGTATAGAGTGTTTGCACGCCTAATGAGCACCAAGAAAATCGTACAACAACCGCCCTGGATCAAGCCGCTGGCACCCGCGGGCGAAAGCCCAGTGTTGAAAATTTATAACTCTTTGACTAGAGCAAAAGAAGAGTTTGTTCCAAATGTTCCTGGCCGCATCTCATGGTACTGCTGCGGGCCAACTGTTTATAACCACGCCCACATGGGCCATGCCCGGAATTACGTGTGTTCAGATATCTGCCGCCGTATACTTCGAGACCATTTTGGGTACAACATCAACTTTGTGCAGAACGTGACTGATATTGATGACAAGATCATTGTCGCCGCGAGGCAACAACACCTTTTCGAGGAGCAGATCGCCACAAAATACAGTGCCGTCACGCCAGAGCTCGTAGAATTATCAAAACAGTATTTGCAAGATTACGTGAACAAGAACTTGCCTGAGTTCAAGGGCGATGTGGCCACCGATTTGGTGCCCTATCTCGACTCACTCGATCTCCAGGCGCTCGCAGTGGCCAACCCAAAATTGCCAATGTATTCACGTGCTGCCAAGAAAGCACACGCAGCCATTTATGGATCTGTTTTGTTCGAACAATTCTTGGAGGATGTCGAGGAAGTTGCGGTGCCTACACTTGATAAGCAGTTTGGCTCGTCTGTGACCGACCCCGAGATTTTCAAGAAGTTGCCCGCCTTTTGGGAAAACAAGTTCAATCAAGACATGGAGCGCTTGAACGTGCTCTCACCTTCTGTCACCACGCGTGTCTCGGAGTATGTACCAGAAATCATCGAATTTGTGGAGAAGATCATAGAAAATGGCTTTGCCTACGCGACAAAGGATGGCTCCGTGTATTTTGACACGGCAAAGTTCGAGAGCCACCCAGACCACGATTACGCGAAGTTGCAGCCGTGGAACAAAGGGTCGCTAGAGCTCATTAACGATGGCGAGGGCTCCTTGTCTGTTTCCGAATCGGGTGCTAAGAAGAATTCTGCAGACTTCGCTCTTTGGAAAGCTTCCAAGCAAGGAGAACCAGCATGGAATTCTTCTTGGGGGCCAGGAAGGCCTGGATGGCACATCGAATGCTCGGTCATGGCCAGTGATGTTTTGGGCGAAAATATGGACATTCACTCCGGAGGCGTTGATTTATGTTTCCCTCATCACGACAACGAGTTGGCGCAATCGGAAGCCTACTTCAACAACAAACAATGGGTCAACTACTTCATGCACAATGGCCACTTGCACATCCAGGGCCAGAAGATGTCTAAATCCTTGAAAAACTTCATCACCGTCGAGGAGGCTTTAGAAACCTACACTGCCAGACAACTTCGTTTGGTGTTTGCATTCGGCAACTGGGACAAGCCTCTTGATTTCAAGGACTCGTTGATCTCGGAGGTGAAGGCCTATGAATCTACAGTATCAAAGTTCTTTACGACTGTCCGTGCGTTGGCTACAGACCACAAGCATGCTGTCTCCGAGGGCGGCTACAGGTCCAAGAAGCTAGAGGCTGTGCATAAGCAGCTTTTGGTCGACTTGGCAACAGCACAACTGGAAGCACATGCGGCGTTCTGTGATAACTTATCCTCGCCAGCTGTTTTGAGAGTAATCAGCGACTTGATTTCTAAAAGTAATACCTTCATCCAAGGGACAGTCACTGGAAAACACGAATTGCGTCTTGAACCATTGATCGACATCACAAACTGGATAGTGAAGATTCTTGAAATCATCGGTTTTGAGGCCAGAGCCGACCGACTTGGGTGGGTCGATTCGGTGGAGACTTCAAACAGTGGCGCTGCATCTACAGAGGACATTGCCATGCCATTTGTGAAGGCATTGTCCCAATTCCGCGACTCGGTTAGAGACTTGGCGATCAAGAAGGCAGACTCGAGCGAGATTCTTCGCACATCGGACACCTTGCGCGCGGACTTGATCAACCTTGGAATCTCCTTGGATGACAGGCCCACTGGAGGAGCGTTGGTCAAGTTCTTGAACGAACAGGAGAAAGAAGAGTTTATCAAACAGCAGCAAGCGAAGGAACAACAGGCCTTGGAGAAGGCACAAAAGAAGAAGCAACAAGCAGAGGCTAACGCGAGAAAAGAGCAAGAAAGACTCGAAAAGATGAAAGTGCGCCCTCAGGATTTGTTTCAGGACAAGCAAGTGTACTCGGAGTGGGACGAAGAAGGAATCCCCACTAAGACTGTCTCTGGAGAGGAGGTGACCAAAAGCATGAGAAAAAAGTTGGTCAAGCAGTTCCAGCAACAGGAGAAACTTTACGCGGAGTATACTAGTAAACAGTAAATATTCATGAGTCAGTCTAAAGGTGAGACAAAAAGATGGCTTACTGTTCTAATCATCAAGCATCATGTGACTATTACAGAGATCACTTTATAGATATCGTGCATTTTGGCAGCACGTGGAGGCATTCTAATTAAGAGCGAGCACATTTGTAGGAAACCGGCGAGCGATGGAGAGCTGACTTCAAGTAAGGAAACACATACTTTTCTCATTAATTAGACAGTTGAGGAAAACTACACCATGCTTTCAAAATTCGAATAAATCGAAACAGAGGACTAAGGAGGCAAAAATCGAGCTCTTCTTAACTCTACCCGCCACTGAATTGAATTGTTACCCTGCCTTAAAAAATATATGCAAATTTCGGTTCCGTAGGGTATTAAAAACATTGAAAAGAAAAAAAAAAAAAAAAAGAAATACAAACATACATTTAGACTACAAGCCATTTTGAAAGTTGAGGTTTATAATCTCTGCCATAACTAAATGAAGACCGCTATATAATTAAATCCAAAAACGAAAACTGAAGCATCGTATCACTCGAACTAACTAATTAAAGATTTCCTCTCTTTAACGTGGATAGGCGACATGCAGTCCAAGACACATACGAAGTGCGAGACAGGTTGGTAAATGAAGGCATTGTTGATGTGCTTTCACTTTACCAATAAAACTATATTTATTATGACAAATTCCAAAAGAGGCCCACCTACTTGAATTATAATTGCTCCTAGCGAAATATTTTACCGTATAATCTTAATGCAAAAGAGAGTCACACAACGTCCTGCACACAACAGGAACACCTCACCTCTAATGTCTAGCGTGTTCCTCGACCTCAAAATATATCCAGAGCGTTGGTCAGTTTCTTTCCTGTGACCTGATTTCAAGACCGTGATCTAAAATGTTCAGTCTTGCTTCGCGTGCACAGGCCATTTCGAATACTACGCTCACGGCGGTCTCTGTCGTCAGTGTTGTCGTGGCCGTTTTATCAGTTGTCCAACTTTACTTCAGTGGAGCTTGGTCCATTAAAACGACCCAATTTGGCGAAGTCAAGGCCCAGGCACTGTTGAAGAACCTGCGCTCTTTCGGCGCCGAGAATAGTAAGGCGAAAGAAAATGCCCGTATCCAATTTGATCTAGCCGCGGACTTGACGCCGCTCTTCAACTGGAACACGAAACAGGTTTTCGTGTATTTGACTGCCGAGTACGACGGCGCAAACTCTGCCGAAAACAAGGTTACGTT
This sequence comes from Metschnikowia noctiluminum, assembly GCA_030578735.1. Lineage (NCBI taxonomy): Eukaryota > Fungi > Ascomycota > Pichiomycetes > Serinales > Metschnikowiaceae > Metschnikowia > Metschnikowia noctiluminum. The sequence goes on along the minus strand of JAKTYO010000250.1, from coordinate 23,730 downwards.
CTGGGACAAAATCATCACAAACAAGAAGGATGCGAAAATCGCATTGAAAAACGCCCGCTCAAAGTACGCGGTTTGGGATGTAGAGCAGTCTTTCCGGGAGAGACCAGCACACTTGAGATTGGAGTGGAATGTGCAGCCATGGGTCGGACCGTTGCTTTATGGACAAACGGAGACGGAGACCACGTTCCACTTTGCTGCAGCCAAGAAACCCAAGAAGTCGCGGAGCTAGTTGAGATTGTGAGAATTTGTTAAGACTTGGTAAATTATGAGTTGAGATTTGGCAATAAATGGCAAAGATAATTGGTGGAAAATGGTAAGGAATGGCGAGATATGGTAAGACATTTCTATTATTCGCCAAACAGGTCCGGCCTGGATCAAAAACATTTGAGGGCCCACGTAATTGAAGAATGCTATCATGAATATTAATGAATGGAAAGACTTACCACATCTATTTTGACGCCTTAAGTGCTCATGAGAGGAAGCCTCACAACCCCTTCATCTTGAGATTTCCAAACTTTCAAGCCTTGCAAATCCCACGCTCGTATAAATAAATGCCTGACTGGCTAATTTCTGGAGTTCATAGCCAGAGACTTCCTATGTACAAGATATTGTTCTTACACCCCGTGGCCATGAAATGTGACACTTTTGACGGCTTATGCGCCCCCAGTAGCTCCGTCCTCTCGTAGAGATTCAATCAAAACACGCCTGCGTGCGGCACGGCTTTCGACAAAGGGCGAGTTACCCTTTCCAAGCTTTTGACTGACACCTAGACGGAAACTCACTATGCGAGTGCGCTCCCCAACGTAGAAAAGAAGGTATTCCATAGTGTCTGGAAACTCATCGTAGAGTCCAAAAGCCACCGCATTCTGGCCATTGCAAATCTGTTCGATGGCCTTGACGAGAACGGCAGCGAGGTTGGGCTGGATGAGATTTCGCGAGGCAAAAGTGCGTTCTGGGGCGAAAAAAGACGCTGTTTCCTCGAAAAATTTACCGAGCGTCCAGTCGTCACGAGGACTCATCTCCACGTACTCCTTGAGGGCACTTTCAAGCCTGGCGCGGGGATCACGGAGATTGTCATGTTCCTTGAGAACCGCGGCGACGTCTTTTATATCGTAAAGCTGGTTGAACAAAGCGTACCTGTTTGCAATGGCTGCTGGCGACATGGTCCGGCCCAAATAAGCGAGGTAGACACGGTAAATGTAATGGATTTTCCGGCTGACCTTGACCTCCGCCCAATTGCCCGCGACAAGAAACCGCTCACAGGCATCGAGAATCAACGAAATTACGTGTATTGAAGGCGGCAGCGTGGCCAAGATTTTGTGGCCGAGGTCGTGGATCTGGTATGCAGAAAGCCTCACATTATGCAGCAACACGTTCTGCAAAACTGCAACATAATCCGCAGGCCCAGCAGAGCGCTGTTTGAGAACCGAGGTTTTGATATCGATCGCCTTTCTATAGTCGAGCTGCAAAAGCTTAGGCAACGGGTCGTATCTAGGAAGTTGCTCAATGATCTCGTCCATTTCCCCGAGCGCATTATCTATGAGTGAGCCTGCAACGTGTAAGTCGCCATAGACGCGGTAGACCTTACTCATTTCCATGAGAATCGCCACGCGAAACGTGTAGTCAATGTGTTTATCGAGTTTAGCACGCATCTGCTTCAAGAAATTGAGCACGAGGTTCATGGTCTCCTCGTTCCGGGCCGAGGCCTGAGTTGCGTAGTCGGCAACGATCCGGAGCAAGGGAACGGCGCTTTTTGAGAGCTGCGCCATCGAGACTTTGGTGGTTCCTTGTTCTTGGAGCACGGCAAAACCGTACATCTCAAGCACGGACTGAAGGAGATTGAAGGAGTTCGAGTGGTCTCGTTTGTTGGCAGCGTCAATGATGAGAAGCGACCGCGAGAGGTAGTAATACGTGCGCGCCGAAATGACCGTTTTCCGTGCCACCATCTCGCGGTAGAGATTCAACACGTCTGAGTTGTCATCGTAGGACCCTTCGGCCGAGTACTCCTTGAGAAAAGGAAGGAAATGCCGCTCGTCCGAGAGGTGGGCGGCGTTGGCCCGGTCGAGGTATGCACGCGCCGAGTCTGGGCGTCCCATCCCCATGAAATGCCGAATGATCCCGGCCAAAAGCGCATCGAGGTGTTTCGGACTCACACCCCCGTTATCGGTTTGTGCAATGATTCGCAAGATCCGGTGCCCGAGCAACCTATGAGTGCCAGAGTCTGTGGTCTCCTTGCGCCACATGCGAGTATTGTGTAACTCTGCGGCTAGAAGGAGCGAGTTCTGGAACGGCACCGCCAGCTCTAGGTGGGCTTTGTGGATCATGTCGTCCACGCGCCGGAAATGGCCCATTTTCGTGAGAAACGCAAGCGCGTCATCAAGCACACCCTCGTCGACAAGCGCAAGCTTCTGTGCCACCTCCCAGCAGGCCTCAAAGCCTCTGAGTGAGTACAAAGACAGCATGTGCCGGAGCAAGGCTCGGATCACACGCGTATCGACCAACGGCATCCGGCTCGTTGTTTGCTCGGCGGCTAGCCGCTCAAGCTCGCTTACGGCTGCAGAAACACCCATTGACGGGAGCTTGGCCTCGAGCAACTCGAGCTGCAACGTCGGCACGTGACACGGGTCGATTGTGCCGTTTTTCACACGTGCTAAGAATGTTTCATGCCACCTGAGCGCAGCGTCGCCCTCATTGGCGTTCACATACGCGCGCACCAAGGCGTGGAAGACTGGTGCTGTGGGCTCGAGGTTTCTTCTCAAAAGTTGCGCATACAACTGCTCAACTTCAGCTGTGGCACCTAAAGACGCAAGTGCCCCCATCACCACCGCATAGTGGGTCACGTGCGGCAAGTCGCCCCGGCCGTACATGTCCTCGAACTGCCGCTGGAGCAATTTCCAGTCCTTGTTGCTCTCGCTGGCGCGTAAAAGAAGCGTGATCTGCGCATCGTCCTGGAGCTCAGGGTGGGCCGCGTAAACCGCCAACGCCCGATCGTAAGCGCGTAGATTCACATACGCTAGCATCGTATGGGTCATGTCCTCTTTGCTGGGGCGTCCGGCCCGATCGTGCCGGCTGCTGGCGCCTGTGCGTGTCCCGCTAAGCATCTCGAGCTTATACTGCCAACACACTACCGTCATTTGCGGGTGAGTTTGCGCCGTGGCACGCAGAATGGCAGAGACAAAGTCAGAGAACTCTACGGTCGAGACGCGCTCGATGAGCGCCGAGTGGATCCGCTCAAGACGCAAAAGTTCCGTAGTGTCTTGATCTATGCTGGCCAAGAGCGCCAACGGCCGCTTGTACACGGAAAAATACGGCGACTGCGCCACTAAAAGCGAGTCCTCGATCCGCACAAACATATCCGCAAGCGTGCGTGCAGCATAGGACACGTTTTCCGGGGTTTGGGACGCTAGAAGCGACTTTGTCACGTAGATCGCCACCATTCGATGTTTCTCGTCCCTGTGAACCAGTGGCGAGTCAAGATACGCGGCCATGGACGCGCCGTCACACAGGTATGTGCCTCTGACGAGCCGTGGGCGTACAGTTTCCATCACTAACATGGCCCACAGCCGAGAAGACGCCGGCTTTGAGACGTATAACGGCGCCAAAAGCTCGGAGTACGCATCGTAGTCGCCGCGATTGAGCATCATATGAATGAGCCGGTCCCGGTTTTCCCCAAGAACCGTACGAATGGCCGCTAGCCCCTTGCTTAGCCGCCGTTCGTGGTATACTATGTGCCACGCGTCAAGAAGAAAGTTGTATGCCTCCTTGCCGTGGATGCTGGACGCCCAATCGACCGCAGAGCACACAAGCATCTGCATGGCCTGTGCGTCGGTTTCCAGGAGAGTCTCTGAGTGAAGTTTGGCCAAGATCTCGCCCGCTAGATGGGGACTAGCTAGCACTCTCTCGATATCACGGACTTGAGGCGTTGAGGCCCGGAAATTGGCCAGTTCTGGCGGCGTTTTCGGCTTGGAATCTGTGCGAGACCGTATGTGGACCCTCCGACGAGCTTCAATGGGCTTGACAGGGTGTATAACTGGAATTGGGCATGCCTTTAGACACCGGCACAGACTGTGTACCAATCTTTTTGAAGTTGTGGCAGGAACTGAGTGCAGACACGGGGGCTTCTGGGCTTTTCGGGCCCAATCAGCATTTAGACAGACCCCTGGGATGATATAGGGCAAAAGCCCCGGATACGGGGGCATTTGTGCCGCTGGTTGTGGTCCTCTTAGTAGACATCGGAGCATTTCTCATAATATGGAAGCTCTCAGTAAAGGCAGCAGAAGTCCACGATGCAAAACAGCAAGGGCGTAAAGAATGGTATTGGTAGTTACGCACGAGCTTGGAGGTCACTTTGAAAGGTTTCCTTGTCTGTGGAAAATGCAAAAGGTGGTAGGTTTCGAGTGCCCTAAACTCGATCTGGTGGATTTTGCAAGAGGCGAGATTTTCAGTACGTGCGCGGTGATGGGCCTAACTGAAAGTGAGAGTGAGCGAAAGCAGGGCCAGATTTTGGTGGAGCTTTAAAAAAAAGAGGCCCTGGCGGCCCTGGAGCGAGGACTAGTATACAGGAATTTGCAGTCAGGACAAAAGAGCAAAGGAGAACATAAAGATGGGAATGTGAAAGGATGTATGTGAACTCATATACGAAGAAATATATAAGAAATCAAGTTGATTTTTAAAGATAGAGCCATATGTGAAGTCATATCTTGTGAACTTAAAAGCGACGACTATGTGCTGTGTGGGGAATGGTGGGTTAATAGTGAGGTGAATGAGAGTCGTGACTAGATGTTTGCTCTAAGTTAAGCAACAATCAAAGGTTGCGCGAGGGCCAGTGGCAAGAATTGTCTAGAGTTTGAGTAGATTTGTACATTAGACTTGAAAGGAACAATTGAAATATACATCGAGTTGTGTTTTCATTTGTATTTTGTGATAAAAAAAACGTGATTTTATTCGAAGCAAACTGGCGACAAGATGAAACAAAGGAAGACTAAATCAAGAGCTTGGTAATGAGGCACTCATACTGCCAATAGCACGATGGCACGAGACGAAAGACATTTGATTATTCAATGTATTTCATCGGAAATCAGTGGCATTTCAAAATATTTTTTCTGGTGTTTTTGTTCCTCAGTCATATTTTATTATTTTATGATTTTATGATTGATTTTACCGAAGTCTAAGCACCACGAGAGAAGTGGTTTGAAGCAACAAATTCAAGACTCTATCATAGACTTCATGGATGCAATATTTTTATGACGCACATATTGAGCAGTTTCATGATATAGTTTGAGATTTTGATCTTAGAATCTGGAATTTTATCACATTGTGGATTAATGATATGTCACAGAGCTGCCGATTTCTTCTTTAGTCAGAAATTCGTCAAAATGATTGAAGTGGCTTCTGTATCAAACCTAGCAAAGATGCACAAAGCTAAAGAATCAACAGCTCAAGGCAATCAAAAGCTCTTCTACATGTCCAAACTCAGTGTGATACTCTGCGAAAGTCATCAATCGAACGCACCTCTCAACAACACATCGTTTTGAACCTTTTTTCCAACTAAGAAAGACGACCCAATCTTTTGAACCTTCCCAAATAGGAGACACACACGAGTGATTACTGTTATAATAAGGAGGAATGAGTTCTTTTGAATTTTTTTAAATCTTCATTCCTATTATCTTCGTAAAAGGTTCGGTTGTATCTTTTTGATCATTTTCGTGACTTCTTCTTCGACTCATTTCTGGAACACCCCAGATTGTTTCGAGTAAAAACAGTTGAAAACAATGGCTTCAGTTTTGGCAGCTGCGTAATGAACCATGATTAATATATCCGTACTCGAAGATCATGATAATTAATCCTTCAACGTTAAATTTAAGACACGTGCGAAGAGCACAAGACTTCCATGAAACAATTTTATTCCAGAAACAGATGAAGTACTCACCTCGGGGAGAAGTTTTGAGAACTCTCCTTATCGCTGTCACCATAGTAAAAAAGACAATTGGTGTTTAGCGAGGATATAGAGCCGAAGAAACTGTAATTAATGACACTGTGCTAAGATCCGAGCTCCCTGACCACAGTTGATTTCACGGAGATGTCTGGCAAAACTTCATACGACGATACTTGAGAATCTGCATTATTCAACTCACTAAAGCCGGTTGTCGAAGTTCGCATCAATGGACAGAGGCAATCATAAAAAAAAAACACCAGTTTTTGTTCAACTCGCCTCAAGCTTACTAACCTCTATATCGGTCTGATAGGCGCACTATATGGGAAGAATTGGAAGCTCGATTGCCAGGTGAATTATCTCAGAGTGAGAGGAATCGAAAGCCGCTTCTGACTGCTGATTTAACATGCCTCGAAGTCACTGAAGTGCACGTGGTTCTTGTTGGTGGATCATAACATTCTACTACGATAGATACCAAGCCTTTCCCAAAAGAGAACGTACCACATCCGGCTCAGCTCAATTGAAGAGAAAAAGTGACGGCTCGTTACGAATTTTTTGGAACTGTGAAAAAACAACATCTCGGTTTTTGGGTCCAATTTCCACGGACTTTGGAAAGGGTCATAGGTTTATATCCACCAAGACTGCTTTGGCACAAAATCCAACTACAGAAGTTTGATCCACTCATCACCGAAACCATCGTTTCCGCCATGAACGGAAGTTCCGAAGGCGAATCAGTCTAGACGCTGAAAGTGGAAAATTTGATTATCAAGTTAGCAAATCTGCGCTCCCTCTACTTGTCAAAAATAAGACTCCCTTATTCCGAGACATTGAGATCACAGGTAGTTGCACAATTTCCGTCAGATTCATTAAATCAGTTTTTTTGTTGTGTAATCACCAAAGCAGAGCTTCTCGTACAGTGTGAATAAAAAGATCATCATACAAAAATGTGCAACACCGTGAAAAAATCAATAAATGGGAGGATCCTACGAAGTTAGAAGCCGATTTAAAGGAACCAAGAATTTCCAGCTTAGCATTCAGCGAAAGACCTATCATCACCTCCTCCGTTCCAATGCCTCATAAAATTGTACACAGAGACACGACTCCTTCCCTAATTGTACAAGGAAGGGGAGCAAAGGGTTGACTATGTCCGCCCGGTCACGTTTATCCTCATGTTGCTAAAGAATGTCGAGACATACCTAACAGAAGTTAGTACTAGGCCAAAATGGAATGAATGGCAGACAACTCATACAAGGCTGAAACTTAACGATAATGCATTTGTCAACCCGGAGAATTCAGTTGGAACAATTGGTATAGTGCAAATAATCTTTGTTGTCTGATTAAAACCGAGGTCCACATACCGTTCATTAATTTCCACACAATGTGGCACACTCTAAAAAAATTGGTTCGAAAAATTTTGAATGTGCGAACTAGCTTCTTATATGATGAATACCTATATGCAGTCTATTAGGGCTACCGCTCATCCGAACCCAACCAGAAAACGGTTTTGCTAAATTGGTGGAGTAGCCGAATCAGTGCGCGATTCCAAATATCGCTGCGCTCTCGATTAACGAGGCAGTCGCTAGATACAACAGACTAAAACGACAAATCAATTTAAGCTGCCATGTATATTTCAAGAAAGACGTGTTCTTCTTTCCATTTTCTCTTAAGTTTGATTTGACTCACTATTTTGCTCATAATGTTACTCATAATTTCACTCAATGTCACTCATTGTTTAACTATGTATAATGTTACTCATAATGTTACTCATAATGTTACTCATAATGTTACTCATAATGTTACTCATAATGTTACTCACAATATTTCTCTATAATCTTTGCGTCATTATGTGTTAGGTTTCTCGTGGCCAGCTTGTGACCTTTCCGACCTTATTTTTTTCACATCACCATACAGTATGAGGCGCAGGACGAGTCATAGTTGTAGTTTAGCCCCATACAATTCTTGAGCCAAGAAGGGAGAACAAAACGAATTGGGGTTTCTTCTATCTACGACATACGCAAAAAGATTCAAACATATCAAATTTCCCACTTTTCTCTACTATGCCATATACCTCCCCTACCCTAGGCAATGCCAAAAAACAGAAACTTGATGACCACGGCAAAAGCTAGGTGCGCTGCTAAAAGAGCAAAGAGCACAAGCTGGTGTTTATTTTGACCCACGGCATCGCCGCCATTCACCCCGCTTACTTGCCCACTCTCCAAAACGCTATTTTTAACTATTATTGGGCGCACCTTCAACACTATACTAAGGGCAGAAAGCAGGGCACTTACGGCAACCAAAATCCACTGTGCGATGTTCAAAATGGCATGATGTTTGGCGTTGCTCACGAAAACCGCCAAAATCACGTTTGCCGCCGTCGTGGGAATCCAAAGCACATTGGCGTAGCTGTAAATGGAAATGAGACGCGACAATGAAAGCCGGTGGGAATACTTCAAAACCCACGTCGTCACCACATAAAGTGCCAGTGGAATAAACACAGTATAACCATAAAAAATGGAGATCGAAAGCGTGAGAAGCTGGAAGTTGTACTCGTACTTTGGTGCGGCCTCCGAGGCATGGAGCCACTGGGCCAATAAGTTTGAGCCTGTGGCAGAAACAAACATGAGAAACACGAGCGTGGCATTTATCCAGATAAACCCATAGAGCTCCGTAGGGCCCTCGTCGCTTTGTCCGCGTGCCACAGATGCGTGATTAAACGGATTGAGCGCCAAAAAGATTTTCCCAAAGAAATCTTCGGTGTTGATATCGAAAAATCGGCTATAGAAATTCATCTGATACAAGCTTCCAGAAGCCGGTTTTGTAGTGCCATAGTTTGGTTGTACGGTGTTGGTGCTAGGGGTTTCTAATGGTTAGTCTTGATTCTTTGGGTGTTTTAGGAGTGGTTTTGGGAATTTCCAAAAGTTTTGGGAAATCTATTGCGTGGTCCCCGGACGATTATATTCCAATAGACTACGTACCATTAGCTTGGGCCACTATAGGTGTATCTGGTTCGATTGACTTGAGTAAGTTAGTAAATGCGGGCTTTAATATAAAGTACTGTAATTTTTTCTCCTTGGGCGACATACGTCCGGTTGTATTGGTGTGTAGCCCGACATTGGGATATTATCAGTGGGAGGATTAGAATGATGTGGAGATCTATGGCAGACTCGAGGTTCTGTATGAGGTTGAGGTGAGCATTACATGTGTCACGTGACGCCACTTCCAACAACAAGGCACCGATTCTCGCCAGAATGAGCACTATTAACTAGAGAGCCAGGATTGCAACCAGAAGCCATTTTCAGGTTTAGTGATATCTCTTCTCAAACTTCTTTTTTTCTTATGTCTTGCCTCTTTTTTTTTCTCTCGACCCTGTTTTAGCCCATCCACAACAACATCTTGCAGCCTCTCTTTTTTTTTTTTATTTTTTAGTTTTCGTTTTTTGCCTTATTCCTCCCTTCCGCCCTCCTTCCTCGCTTTCCTTATACTCTTGCTCTTGAACTCAACCTTCACTTCACCGCTTACAGTTCTACACACCTTCTTCCACTATCCTCTATGAAAAAATTCGTAAACCGCTTAGATAAATTTCATTCAAACGCACATTTTTACATCAATACCCTCTTGTGTATTCCTGGTCGCTAACCTCGGACCACAACCCACTCACAGTTACCTTTGAGTCCATGGTCCTATAAGGGGTCAACCGATGGCCGGTCGTAGAAGAAAAAACCCTGTTTTCGTCTTCTCCAGTCACTGACTTAGTAGCCTCAGCATTCAGTGGAAACCTCGTGTCAGCCGTTTTCATCTGTAGATCTGTAAACCCCGATTTGGCCGTCGTCATATGGGCCGGCTGGGTCACAGCATACGCTGGGATCCCAGAGCCAGCGTCATTTGACCGCTTATGAATGGAGACAAAATTTTGGGGCTGAAACTTTTTATTGCGGAGAGAGTCAGACTCAGACGAGTTATCGGAATTCATATTCTCAAGTAGAACCTGCGGAGCTTCCGAAGTGGCATTGGCCTCCGGCTTCTCCTCCGGCTCGTTTATCTCCAAAACGTCAAGAGGGAACGGAAGTCCTTCAGTATTTTCCATGCTCTCATACACAAACACCACAACGAAAATGGCACAGAAACTGACGACGGCCAATACAAAGAAAAGTATATACGGATCAATGTTTGCTAGTCCAGTGCCCAATGTGGCCGCAAGAGTCTCAACAGTCCATGCGGTGGACATGGCAATGGAGGTTCCTTTCGAACGAGAGTCACAAGGAAGTGTCTCGAGAGTAAACAGCATCGACAGCGACGTGATTAGGAGCGATGCCACAGAGAACGCAAACCCAGTGAGTGCCAAAACTGTTGATGCCGGTACAAGACTGACTTGCACTACTGGAGCATATACAATGAATTGGGTTGATTGTGTGGCATACACGTAGCTGGTGGCGCCTAAAGAAACAAAGGCCACGGTGAGAAGAAAGAAGCCATAGGCAAGCATATCTTTCTTGCGGGCGTTTTTCATGATAAATATTGAGAGCGCAGTGAAAAAGAATTGGATCCCGAAATATACCCCGTACAAGGACTCGACCAAAGTGTCGCCCAATCGGCAAAAAGTCAAGGTGTAGTGGATGACGTGAATGACACCAAAAATGCATGAGCTGTGGGCAAAGAGCTGAACAGCCACGGCAAAAAAGAAACGTGCTCTGTTTTGTTTGCTGAACAAGTCACCGAATTTGGAGGGTTGAAGTGGCACAGACGTGAGGGAGATGTTTTTCTGCAGTGACAACCGCTCAAGGCTTGCCGTGGCTTTTACCCATTCTCCCTTCCGAGCCAAAAATTTCGGAGACTCGGGGAGAAATATCGAGGCAGCCACAAGAAGAGCGCCCCAGAAGATTTCGGCTATCCACGAGTAGTGAAAGGCGTCCGCGGGGCTGCCCAAAGTGACACGGAGAAGAAGCCCAAAGGCATATAAAGCCGCCTGGCCAAAGATGCTGAAGGCCGCTGCCCATCCGATTGCGGAAGCCCGATGCGGGGCCACAAGCACATCAAACACGTAAAGGGGCACAGCCACGCTGGCGACGCCAAGCCCGAGTCCTTTCACCAATTTGCACAAAACAATGTACACGTTTTCGGGCGAGAAAAAAGTGCCAATGCATCCAAGACACCAAAGAAGCCCCAGAAGTCGTGTCAAGTGGAGGTATCCGAACTTCTCACAGAGCTGGCCAGTGAATAGAGAGCTTACTTTTGGTTAGTAAAAGGGCTGGGAAGTGGGGAGAGAGGCAACCGAGAAAGAGGGAGGCAGAAGGGAGAAGAGTGGGAAAACAAAGGGAACAATACAAAAGGGATAGAAGTTCAGAATAGCAATGAAAAAAGAGAACTGAATTCCAAAGAGGGAAAAAGGTGTGGCGGTCAAGTGGGCCATTCATCACGGACTGCAACAAAGCAGTGTAGTCCCTGGGCTGTAATTATGACGTGAGATTTCGCTGGCAGGTCGAGAGAAAGACATCATCAAAGCACGAAGCACTTCATCTTCAACAGTCACGCCAAACCCCTTGAAAATTAAAAAAAAAGGACGTTTTCTTAGGATCATTGTGCTGCAAATTTGCTATATATGAAACCCGCCACACCCGGTAAAAACGCATAGCAACATAAAGCCAAGCGGAATTCGGCCATATATGACCCGTTAACGGGAATCAAAGTAATAGCGACAATAAAAATAAATATGCAAACAAAAATTGTTTCACTTCTATTGTGTAACATACCCGCTGCACCAAGAGAACAGGCGCCCACTAACATGGCCACGCCTAGCATAGACGTGTTGGCAAAAACTTCACCCAATTGCCCATTTGCCAGGAAAGCCACAAGCGTGGCACGGTCCAGATTCAAAAGTAGTCCGTAAATTGCCGGCACAATAACAAGAGCCTTGTAATGGAAGGTTCGAATCATGATTTGAAATGGGTGCAAAAATATGTGCTTTTGGTTCCACGAAAAAGAAGGTACAAATTCGCGACTATGTCAGGAGGGCCAGGCCTGGCTTTGAAGTGAGAGGGTCTAACTGCCCGAGTATATTGGCCAAGGGAAATTAGTGTGTGGAGGAAAAAAACAGAGCATTTTGGAATTCAGTTTTTATATAATACTTTTCCGTTCCCATTGTTGAAGAAGTATTGTTGGGAGAGGTAAGTACTTTTAGAGAGAGAGAGAGAGAGAGAGAGAGAGAGAGAGAGAGAGAGAGAGAGAGAGAGAGAGAGAGAGAGAGAGAGAGAGAGAGAGAGAGAGAGAGAGAGAGAGAGAGAGAGAGAGAGAGAGAGAGCGAGACTGAACGATAAAACTCGCAAAGGAGAACGGCTCTCAAAGTTCCCAGAAGGTAACAAAAAATATCGAAAGATAAAAATAAAATAAAATCAATCAGAGTCATAAAAAAAGAGGTCTCATAATTGGAACACCAGGTTGGTCAGTTGAGGTGCGCCTCGCTTCTGCCAACTACCAAAGAATAATAACCTTCAACCTTTTGCTTTCATTAACACGCTCCTTTTTTTCTTTCTTTTCTGTCGTTTCCTGAGTACTTAGAAAAGAAATGCCTTGCTAATAATAAAAGAAAATCTCAAATCAAAAGTGAAGCACCATCGAGCCTAGGGTTTACACTCTTGACTTCTCTCCAAACGAACCGTTTGCTTATGATGGTCACGTGCGCTGCGTTTCGATGGGTTCCCCAGATCTCAGATACTCTCGAAGCATCTCATCATTTGCCTTTCGTCAGTGACGGAAAACGCATACAAAACCGCCAATTGCCACAATGACAGGATCTGAGGCTTCCGTTGTGGCAGAAAAAGAATGCGAATATCTAGAACTACCGGGACTCTTCTTTCATGAACCCAGCCCGCCAGCCCCAAATACATACACCAAAAAGACGCTTTTGCAATCGCCAGTGATAGTAAAAATCGTGCCCCAGTTCAGAGTATGCACTTCCAAGCCTCTCACAGGTCTCGCAAGCTCTTATACTAGCGAGGAGCGAGACCAGACGCGGATCCCGCCTGAGCAAGACTCGTTTTTCGGTGATGATATGAGCGAAGACGACGCGCTTTTGGATCTTGGAAATCTGACAACATTCAACGCGTCGCAGGAGCTGCTCACGTTCGAAACTCCTGAAAAAACGTTTGAAGATATCGAACTTTTGGTCAAATATACGCTGTTGCTTGTGGACGGTGTCGAATACCCGCTTACAGCAGGTGTAACTGCAGCGACGGTCGTGCCGCATTCAGAAACCGACGGAAATTCTGAAGACTCGCTTTTAATTGCGCTTCTGTCGGGATTTCAGCTCCTCATCCGAATCTGGAAAGTCCCCAGGACTTTCACGGACGCGCTGTTTGGATACGCGGCCGGAGAAGCCCCTGAACTGTCGATTTTGCATGTTTACAAGCCTTTTGTGGTCCAGTGGTGGCGGCTATCGGGCGAGGACGCTCAGGGGCTGACGTGCCTGGCGCTAGAAGCACATCCTTCGGGCCTTGCAGTCGTTTCCGCGAGCCCAGACTCTGTGTTGAGGCTTTATACGTGTGAAAAGACAGAAATGGGATCGCAATTGCTGCCCCACTTCAACGTGCCTATCAACGGGGCTATACTCCAAACGTGCTTCGCACATACTTTCAACACACTAGGCGCCAACAGCCAGTTGGTCTTGATGGTGCTAGTATTCACTAACCTGCAGCGCTTGGAGCTTCGTCTATATAGCTGGTTTGCCTCGGAGCCTCTTGAGAAAAACCTTGAAAAGACCTCGCTACCGCTAATCAGCACGTTTCCCTTCCCCGTGATGGTTATCCCGCTTGCTGCAAATAGCAGTTTTCTTTTTGTGTGTCCGGACGAGTTCATTGTCGTGACCATGAACAATATCTGGTCGGCGGACTACCTGTTTCAAAAATTCGCCTATGACGGGAACTTCCCCACTTCTTTTTCGCTCGGGCAGTCGCTGGCGGCAGGCGAGCTTCTGGATCTGGCTTCCGATGAGGTTTTCCTAGCCTCTGAGTCCGGTGTTATCTACTCGATAATTGTCACCGGCAATACACAACTTACATGTCGCCCTGTGCTCCGCACAACCGACCCAATCTCCAATTTTGCCTTGAACCACTCGGCGGCAGACAGCGGATACATTCTTTCATATGCCAGCGATACTGCAGGCGCCAAATCACTTTACTTTGCTGATTTCATACCGGAGGAGACGACAAGAGCGATTTCTAAGAGCGACAAGATTCCATATACTGAGGCCACGCTCCTCAAAGATTTCAGGAACTGGGCGCCCATCGTGGATGTGCTGGTAATAGATGCGCCGGCGTCTCGGACATGTAATGCTGAGTCAGCCCAGGAACTATGGGCGCTCACAGGCGTCGGCAGACGCACAAAATTGTCACATTTACGCTCGGGGTACGCAGTGAAACGAGAGCTGCAAAACTTCGAACGATTGCGGAAAGCGGACTCGCTTCAAGTCCTCCACAGTCTGTCAAAGCAGTACTTGCTATGCTCCATGTCATTCGGGACAAAACTTTTCGATTATGTGCCAGAAATCGACGATGATGAGATGGAGACTGGCGAGGAAAACGCAGAAGACCTTTCTCCGCTCATCGAATCTTCGTGCTCTGCTATTCATACCGATGACTTTACGTTGTGCTGTCTGTTTCTTCCAGATTCAGATGTCATGTTTCAATTCACGCGGGCAAGCGTCACGGCGTCCAACTTGAGGAGCAGCAAGACTTCTCACTTAACAGACTCTGTGATTTTATTTGCGGAAATTATGGCGAATATTGCCGTTCTTGCTGTCTCAAAATTGGGCTGCGTGACACTTGAAATTGTGAAGCTATCGGCACTTGTGGATTACGAAGCAGAGGGCAACCTACTTCTGGACAAAGCCATCTTTGATACGCTACATTCGATCCCCTGCGCGGAGGAGATATGTATGATGCGCTGTTTTGAGTCTCAGGGTGGTCTTTTGATACTATGTGGCTTCCTTGAAGGAACTCTCACCTTGTCAAAGTTTGAAACGAATACTGGCGAACACAGCACTGTATCGCTGATCGACTTGAACAGATTGGATATAGATGTTGAAAAAAATAGCACAGTATTACCGCATGATGTGATCTTTGCAGAGAATACATCAAAGCTTTACGTGGGATCCAAATGTGGGATCTTTCTCGAGTTTAATTTGGACGAGTTCTTCACCCCTTCACTTGTTCAGACTTTGACTCTTGGTACGATGCCGGTAAAGCTTGTGCTCAGCGGAAAAGATCCTCATTTCCTATTTGCATGCATGCGTAATGTGTGGCTCTTCAATTTCTATGCTTCGTCCACGCCGGCACGAGTTAGTTTCGAAGAAAAAACGGAGAAAAGTGTCTTGCACATGGCAGAGCTTCCCACCTCCGAACTGCAGAATTTGCGTTTTGCGTTTTTGCGGGAAGATGGCGTGGTCATAGGCTCCGTGTTCACTCATGAACGGCCCATTTTAAGGCAGCTAAACGTGGGCGAACCCGCAAAAAAGCTAATATATCTTGACACCTCCGGGCTTTTTGTGATGTTGTGCAGATCCAAGAGTCAACAAGGACGGCTCCGGTTTGCCGAGCGGAAAAGTTTCAGGATGCTTCCCTCTGTTGAAATCGACTCAAAAACGGGAACCAATAGATCAGACTGGATATTTGCACCCATGGAAGTTCCAACGTGTGCGTTGGTCTGGTACATCAATCGTAACGAAAGAGTTTCCAAGAAAGTGATTGTGGGAACTCAAGTGAATGGCTCTAGCGGAACTCTCAAAATCTTGGACGTGAGTAAAGTTTTGGTTGAGGGTTCCAGGTTGCCCACAGTGAAGGTGGCCGAGTTGTGGTCAATTACAAGAGATAGTCCGGTAACATCGATTCAACAAATCGGATCAACAATTTTTTTTTCTTCTGATTGTTGCGTTTACTCCACATCGTACAGCCTAGAAAATAGACGCTTCCGTCCAGTGAAAAAACTCGTCACTTTATCCTCCGAGATTATCAACCTTGACGTCGCTGACAATGACACGCTTTTGGTGAATTCGCAAAAGGATTCTCTTTATGCATTCAAATACAAAGAGGACCCCGAATCATCGGTTCCAGTGGCGTCCTCAGAGTCGACTTCGGACGAACTAAGCGTGTCTTTCAAAGACCCGATTCCCCGCTGTTTGGCTAATGCTACGGCCATTGGATCCAAGCTAGTGGCTGGGGATATGCTTTTCTCCAATTTGAGGATTTTCGAACCGGGAGTTCCATCACCTCTGCGTGGATTCTCTTTCACTTTGTCTATGATTCCTCGAGTTTATACTACCTCTTTCAATGCATTCTGGAGAGAAAATGGGGAACAAAATCAAATCCTATGCGTGGCTGTCAATGGCCAGGCTGTTGCCGTCAGCCCTGTTTCTGACCAAGACGATGAAATCAACGGGCTAAGGAAAATACTAGCTGGGTCTCACAAGCTTCCAATAAGCAGCTCATTGGATATCGTATTGGATAAACTCGACCGGCCATTTGTGGAGAAAGTCACTGGGAAAGGCTTTCAGGCAGTCTACAAGCCCTTTTTCGACTTTGGTGAAAACCGTGACAAAGTCATTGATTACGATGTTGAAGAGCTCTCGAGGGCTCAAAGAGGGAGCGTGATCTTGTAGGTCGTTCATTTGATTCATACATCGGATGAGCAGGATCAACAGGTAACTGTCGCCTATTCTATAAATAATTGCTATTGGAAAGCGCATTTATCAATACCGTGGATTTCATGCGATAGTACCATAAATCTCAATCAATTTTAGCCCATGCAGTTATTCCTCAGCTAATGTATCCGATGTCGTAGGCTCGATCTTGTGATCGGAGTCAGACTCTGCTGTGGAGAAATTGAGCTTTCTTCGCTGCCTCTGTTGCCTGAACTCAGCTGCACGGTTAGTACGGTCGGATTCGGACGCTGATGTGTCAGAGACTTCGCCTTTGCGAAACTCTTGGAGAAGGGTTCTAGCTCTCGCACCAACGTCGTCACCATCCTCGTTGCTATCTTTGGAGCTTTCGCTTTCCGCTTTTTGTGGGCTTTGTTCCCGCGAGATTGAAACATCATTGCTTGCTTTTGAGTTTTCCAAAAGATGCTTTCTCATCAAAGCTCTCTTTCTCGCCAGAGTTGGCTCGCCACGTTCGCTTCCCGCTGCTTTCAATTTCTCTAGTAAAGAATCCATGACATTAGTCTCGTTGTCCGAGTCAGAGCTCTCCTGCTTCACGGCTGCTTGCTTATTTGCGTTCTCAAGCAATCTCTTCCTTTGCTCGTACACTTTCAACTCTTCCTCACGTTTCATGTTTTCCCGTTGAGCGCGTTTGAACTCTGTCATAAAGTTGGTGAACTTACTTATGAATGAGTTGCGCACGAAGGAATCTGTTGGATCTTCACCAAAATAAAGCATTAACTTGTCAAATTCCTTGAAAGTGTATTTCGCCTGATCCAAGAGTAACTCGGCCTTCTTCTTTGCTTTCGGCAAAAGGGGCGAAACCAATTTCAAAACCCGATCTTGAGGATGAAATTTCGAGACATCACTCAAGTTGCCTATATCGATGGAGCTTTGTACGTTCTTGATCAGCTGAGCGTATTCCCTTGTGTCATTTGAAATGACCTCAATGCTATACTTAGCAACTTCGGCACAAACCGAAAGCTCCTCTAAGAAATTCAAGAGCTCGGGATACTTGGTACGAATAGTTTTCTCCACGTAATGCAAAAAAGACATGCTATTTTTGTCATCTTTCACAAACCCTAGTCTTTGAAGTGAATTTAGCTTGAATCCTTTCGCCTGTTTCGACGTGTCATTCATATAGTTTCCCACTGCAAGAATGATGTCAAAAACACTTCGTAAATGTTTTGATTGCTGAATACTGCTCACTGCAGAATCAATAGCTCTTAACTTCTTCACCAAATCTTCGTAGTCCTTCTCGTAAGCAGAGATGGTTTTTAAAGCACGAATCCTTGATTTCCAGTAGTGTTGCAAATTAAAAATTAACTCCAAATAGATTCTATCTGGTCTTTGTAGTTCATTTGGATCCTTGTCGGGCTTGGCGATTTCGTCACTATTGTAACTAGTCGAATAAGGCTGTAGGCTTATCGCTAGACTGTTGGGCACTTCGACAATCTCATCTTTTGCGAGAAATTCAATGACCGCGGCGTTTTCCATAACATCTTTATCGCACCTCAAGATTTTGCTTACAACTTCAACATCGGGTAAAGAATTGAAGAAATGTAGATTGATACCAAATTGCTGAGCAACATCTCTTGGCAAAAACGAGACTTTGTCAATCTCCTCCTTTTTTTTTGTGGCCAATTTTTTGATCTCCTTTGCGGCAAAAATCGTCTCAATTTCATCCAAAACGCCTTTGTCCATTAAGTCAGTGGCGATTAATTGAGGTTCACAACTATTCCAGAAGGAATGTGAGGAGTTGTCAACTGCGTCAACCTTCTCCCAGTGCAACTGCTTCAACTTCTTTTTCGGTCTAGGGAAGGAGTCGAACGGACCTTGTAATGCAGTTGGTAAGACGGGCGAAACGATGGCCTTTTTCAGAATTGGGAACGGTGGTGGTGGTGGTGGAGCAGGAGGTGCGGCAGCATTGCTTCCAATTGCCGATGGCAAAGGAGGTGGATGCGGAGGGGGTGGGATATTTCCAAAAGCCAATGGAAGCGGGGGAGGTGCAGGAGGAGGAGGAGCAGCACCGTTCATGTTCGGAGGAAGAGGCGGTGGTGGCGGCGGGGCTGCTTGCGAAACTAAAGAAGGTAATGGTGGCGGTGGCGGCGGAGGTGGCGGCGCTTGAGCGCCTTTCGTGGAATCTTTGACAACGCCAATCGTAGTTTCAGCGGCTCCCAAAGACCCGGAGTCTAATTGCACATCAACACTATCCTTAAACTCGACGGAATCATCATTATCGTCTTCTTCGTTGCCCGTTTGTTGAATCGGTTCTGCTTTCTTGACTTTCGACGAGAGTTCTTTCAAAAACTTTGGGTCCATTGAACTTATTGTGGACAACCTATTAGAGCCATAGTCTTTGGTTGGAGACGAAGAAGACTTTCCAGCCAGTCCGTTTATTTGAACTTGCCCCTGTGCATACTTTTTCTCCAAATTGCTCAAAACATCAGACGAGGGTGCTCTAGATACTTTCTTGGCCGAAGGCTTGGTGTCGAGTGCAGTCAATTTAAAGTGAAGGTCTCGCTTGAGCTTTTCCACTTCCTGAAGTTCTTGCTGTAGCTTGGCTTTCACGGCTGAATCTGCTAATCCGTTTAAAAAGGCGGTGTCTTGCTCTGCGAGATCAAAATCGATATTGAAATCTTTGAAATTCATCTCAAGCTCTCTCAAGCGTTCCATTGCTAAGAATTTCTGTTTTGTGAAAAGACTGCTGTTGTTAAACTTCATGATATCATTAGATTCACTCTGCAAAGAAGCAAGCTGTTTCCTCAACTTCGAAAGCTTTTCAACGTCATCCTCTCTGACGCCACGCTTCGGACCCATTACTATCGGCTCTTCTATTTCCTTTTCACTTTCCTCTTCTTCATCCACAACTTCTTCATTTTCATCTAAAACATCCTCAGCGAAGCTTTTCTGATCAATCAGCGTATCTGCAAGTGCCAGAGACTGTGGGCGTGTATAAGTCTCGAAATCAGTCATTTCAAGCTCGCGCGCTAAGTTTTCGATATCATTCATTTGGTCCCTCAAAGCTCTCAACCTAGAGCTAGGCTCGATATGGCTGCCGAGCAGCTTATTATCCAATCGAAGCTCGGCTTTTTTGCGATGGATTTGCTTACGCAACTTATTGACCAATTGTTCGTTGTTGGTCTGCAAGGAGTAAGTTGTTTTGCCTTCACCTTTTTTCGATTTGAGGTCTCCACTATTGAGCATGATCAAAAGCTCGCGCATTTCTGCTTCTTGCTCCTGTTTATCGATGAGATTTCTTCTCTTCGCCTCGTCTAATTCGTTCTGAAGCTCCTCGTTAAGCTTTCTTGTACGCCTCATGACAAGCTCTTGCTCCTTCACCTCGTTACTAAGACTAGTTATGACACCTTCGGATCCTAGCGACAACTGTCGAGAAATATCATCTCTTTCCGCCAACGCTTCCTCTGCCATCTTCTTATAAATTTTGATTTCGTTGAGAGCATTTTTGTACATTTCATCTGTGTGTAAGCCTTGAAAAAGTCTGTTCATGGCAATACCCACGGCGGAGTCATCATTTGTAGTATGCGCATTCGAGACGTTTTGAATGATGCCATCGAGAAGTCTCAAGCTTCTTGTGGACTCTGAAGGGTCGTCTTTTTTATCGATCTGGTTGAGGTATAAATGCTGCATTGCGCTTAAGAAGAATCCCTGAGCCTCGTTGTCTTGGACGTTGCGCCATATTGATTGCACCAAATCAACGGGATTGTTGAAGTCTAGATTTTCGTCAATTTTCTCGCTGGCCTTAAATTCTAGCTCGTCTGCTTCTGCCATCTCCGAGTATCTATCGCATTGTTTTGACAAGTTCTCATAAGCGAGGTCCCTGAACTTATCCACGAGCTCGTCGAGACCCGCGGCTCTGAGTTGGGTGCGAAGGTTCATCCTCACTCTAAAATCCAAACCGTATTCGACTATAGTATTGACAAGGAGCATCGAACTCAAGCAGTACTCTAGTAGTTGATTTTCGATGTGAGATGAGCTCACCGTCGAGGATGTGGTTCCATACATAGCGAACTTGAGCTCATCACTGGCACCAACCAAAGAGTCTTTGTATTTGCCCTTTCCGTCAATGGTGCGCCCAACAAGCCTGAGCCAGAGCTCAAAGCGATGGTGCTTGTCAGCTAGCGGGGGTTTGCGCTGCAAATTGCGCTTTGTCAGCGAAGAGATCACAAACTCGTAGTACGGTTTCGAAGCAAGCGAGTCCATGGCGCGAAGAATCTTGTGATACTTGCCCAGGTTGTCGACAGGGCCTGTTTTACAGTAGTAGACGATCATAAAGGTCAACGTCTCGGCCGCTATTTTCCGTGTAGCGAGACGCGGCGAGAGCAACGCGCCGGTGATGGCGTTGACATAGAGCGAGTCGTCAGACTTGGCACGCTCGGCGCCAAGTTTTTGGTTCATCATACACCGGAGACATTTCAACGCGTTCAACTCCTTGTTGAAAATGTCGTCCAGGATCTGTTCGACATCCAGGTCGCCGATCTGATCGTGCACCTTGATAAGGTACAGCGAGAGGGCCGCGTCGCCCTGGTAGTCAAAAATGAACTGGCGGACCCAGTCGATGGGCTCTGTTCGGAGCAGGACCCAGAGGTTCTCCAATTCGATCGAGGTGATGGACTTCGCCACAAGCCGCCGCGTGTAGAACTCGGGCGTGGCGTTGGTCTTTTTCTGCAGCTTGTTATGTTCGCTGAGCGCGTCTTGGTAGATCAACATCCACTTCTTGTCGACGCCGTAACTCAACATCTCTTGTCTTGCAGCGGGCGGGAGCGACCGGAAATCGCGCCGGTCCATGAGCTCGCGAAACATGCGTTCGACCTCCATGGAGTTTGCCGGCCGCTTGATCGTCAACTGCCGCTGAGGACTGGCTGCAGACTCGAGGTCCTCTGTAGGGACCCCCTGGATCGAGACACGTGACGCCAGGGACAGCGGCGGCGCCTTCTGTGGCACAGGGGCCGGCGCGTTCGAGACCGTGGATCCGGCGCGAGAGAGCCGCTCGGCGAAGCGGAACTTGTCCCCGACCCTAGGCTCGTCTGACGCGCCACGGGCGGTTTTCATGTCGTAGGGGTTGAAAAGCAGCGACTGGCCCGACGCCTGGCGCGAGTGCGAGGCCTTGGGCGCCGCTGAATGGAGCAGCAGCACGCTCGGATGCCTCCTCGAGGACAGCTCGGCCAGCCTGGCCAGTCTTCCCAGTTTTGTGGACCTGAAGCTGCGGTTGCCGCCGGAGGAGACGCTATTGACCAGTTCCTGGTCGTCATTATCAAGAAGTGGCGCCGACAACGGCTCTGCCAGGTACTCAGGGGCACTGTCGAGCCCTGCGACTGGCGCCAGGGGCTTGTCACGCAGTTTCCGGAGCGAGAAGATCGACAGCGACAGCACCCGGTGCGACAACAGGCCCGAGTTTTGACGGCCATGTTGGCGCGGCGACAGCCCGGTCTGGATCGGCGCGTAGTATGCGTTCAGCACGGGGCGGTCCTCGGCGGACTCCAGGCTGTTGTTTCCGGCCATATACGGGTCTATTCGCTTGCGCAAAGACATGGCAGATGTGGCAGAACAGAGTGCTGGAAATGTGTAGAGAGCGCGAGGCCCGGGCGGTTATTTTCTAGGGCAGGCCGGCGGGTCTGAGGCGAGCTGTAAAAGTGGTCTGGAGTTGGGCAGGGGATGTTTTTTGCAGCCACGGGTGATGCTGGGCGGGGAGCTGGGTCGGCGGCTATTTTCCTCGTGGAAATAGGGGGTGTTTGTGCGCGTGACCGTGGGATGTATGTTGAGCCAGAGCGTTCTGGGGTTCTTGCTGGTTGAGGCGTATGGTGTTCATATGGCCTCGGAGGCAGTGGCTTCACAGTGGAGTCGCGCGCGGCCTGGTTTGAAACCTTGGAGGTTGAGCTATGGGGGAATGCGGAAAGATCCAGCCTAGGCCCTAACTTCTAAGGGAGGCGAGGCGTGGAAACAGAGGGTGGACGTAGAGATGTTAGAAGCAAAGCGAGTGTAGAACTAAAATTGAGAACATGCTAGAGAAGACTAAACAAAAGGGGAGAAGTAATGAGAAGTAATGAGATATAATGAGAAGTGATGAGAAATAATGAGATATAATGAGAAATAATGAGAAGTGATGAGAAGTGATGAGAAATAACCAGAAATAATGAGGAATCATGGCATTTAAAAAAGAATTAACGACAAGTAACGAAGGATAAGCATGAATAACGAAATTTAACCAAGACTTACTCAAGATCACAAAAAATAGCAAGCTTTCAGGTTTTCCAAGATAAGAAGAGTGGGTTTACAGAGTTTAATGATTTTTGCATGTAGGGACTAGGGAGAATTGAATGGGTATGTGGTCGATAAAGAGGGCAAGCGGATGGCATGAAGTCATATTTTGATGAGATGAAAAATACGTCTCTCAAATTTGTACTTTCGTACGCTTTCGGGCACACCAGAAGTTGCATGAGCTCTAGATGGAAGATTTCGAAGTGTTTGAAGCAAAAAATCTTATTATTTTCCTCATTAGTGAAGTGGCTCTTCTTGTTTGCTTTGGGGACGTGGACGTGTAGAAACGCACAGCACGAGAGGCGGTATAAAGATGAGAATATAATATGGGGGCTGCTATTTTGAGGTCGAGAAACGGGCAAACACCAAGAAAAGAAGCACCCATCTGACAACGTCGTACTTGAGCCATTTAATCAAGAATTGAGTTATTCAAATTGAAGAAAAACAAACTTCATGAAATATATTTTAGTGAATCCTCGCAAAAGACAAAATTCTCAGATCTTAAATAGTGCCGGCCACACATGCACTTCTGATGTGTCAAGCTTGATGTTTCGTTACGGTGAAGAGCAGTTATTTTTTTTTCTTTTTATTTGACGTTTAACTGTTTAACTAACGTATAATGATATAAGCCAATGTTCTTTTTTCTCGTTTGTTTGGCAGAAAGCACGCCTTTTGAATTGTCGAGCTTTTTCTTGCTACCTCAATAATAATAGCAGTCTCACCTATAGGTTCAATTTCCTTATTTTATCGCGTTCTCTTTCGAGGCTGGCTGGTTCTAATTTAAGAAGGGCATCTGGCTGGCACTCGCGCCCAGCACGCGTCTTATTTTTTTTTTTTT
>JAKTYO010000249.1:0-88313 GCA_030578735.1 Metschnikowia noctiluminum | reverse complement strand
AACTAGACAAAAACTGTGTCGCTAGAACACAATTATGCGGATTTGTGGTTAACCCTTACCGATTACGATAGAATGGGAATCGGCCAGAGATAAGGATGGAAAGATGCGTTCACTCAAGGCGCATGAGATAAGGATAGGAGGTTTGTGATTGCTCATGCAAGATTATGCACGAAGAGACGGAGTTCCGTATGAGACAAGAAAAGGAGGTTTGTGATTGCTCATGCAAGATTATGCACGAAGGGACGGAGTGCCGCCGTTAGTACCCCTTATCAGATGATAAGCCCCATATGGAAGCTATATAAAGCCATGGATTGGACATCCAGTCAGTTAGAACGATAAGTCAAATTTAAGCTGAGTTAAGCCAGTCAATTCATATACTACGTATCAACGTACAAAGCCTTTCATACATACTAAGGCTCGGCAACTCATAACTTGCCCGAATACAGTGGACTTCCTAATCCTATTAGCACTGTCATTCCATAGTTCCAGACATTCTCTGACGATCACGGTTTTATTCATATTTCTGTATTGGGATCGGTCATTTACTTCAACTTTACCTCACGACCAGCAAATATCCCTTTCAGTGGTAGCGCAGCGCAACAGAGAAAATTTCTGACGATTTTACCGCTCCACCATCGGCTAACGAGCCACAAGAGCAGGGTGTCAGCACGGCACCAGTCAGTTCCGGATTCTCCTTGGACGTCTTGTTCAGGATGAAATCTATGTTCAACCCCAACGAATTAGCTCATCACCAGATTGGCATTGAGGCCAGAGACTGGATTGAAGAGATGAAGAGGGCTCTTGCATTTGCCCCAACTCTTTCGGAGATACTCAAGATTGCTTACCTTTATCAAAACTTGGGTGGTACAGCCCGTACCAGGGCCAAGAGAGAAAGATTTGTCACCGTGGATCTGGTCTACGTCTGGATCCTTCAACTTTACGGTAACAAAGACCCTTCACTGGATGTCTATGATGCTCTCTTGGAATTGACCCAGACGTCGACGCTTCGTCAGTACAGAGATGAGTTCGAGAAAATCTCCGCCTACAACGACTTATGTGATGTTCCAGTTCCCGAGGAACAGGTCGTCAAGCAATCACAAACCTCCTTTTCTTGTCTCATACGGAACTCCGTCTCTTCGTGCATAATCTTGCATGAGCAATCACAAACCTCCTATCCTTATCTCATGCGCCTTGAGTGAACGCATCTTCCCATCCTTATCCCTGGCCGATTCCCATTCTATCGTAATCGGTAAGGGTTAACCACAAATCCGCATAATTGTGTTCTAGCGACACAATTTTTGTCTAGTTAAAGTCTCAATCGCCTGGAGCCTGGCGATCTTGTAACATACTCCTCCTGTTAGACTTGAGCTCGTCCTCGAGCTCCTCTATTCCCGCTCCTATCGTTGAACAAACTGGGTAAACGTCGTGGGAGCGTCCCTGGAGAGGGCCTAACCCCATGATCCATTGTCAGGAACTGACGATTCTCAGACTGATGGCTGTTGTAGTCCCGTTCAAGTTGGAACCGTTTCTGGATCAGGAGAATGTTGTAGTCGTTGTGAGACAACATCTTGCATGAGCAATCACAAACCTCCTTTTCTTGTCTCATACGGAACTCCGTCTCTTCGTGCATAATCTTGCATGAGCAATCACAAACCTCCTATCCTTATCTCATGCGCCTTGAGTGAACGCATCTTTCCATCCTTATCTCTGGCCGATTCCCATTCTATCGTAATCGGTAAGGGTTAACCACAAATCCGCATAATTGTGTTCTAGCGACACAGTTTTTGTCTAGTTAAAGTCTCAATCGCCTGGAGCCTGGCGATCTTGTAACATATGGGTGTAGAAGAGCAAGGCTTAATAAGTCAAACAATATCATTTTAAAACAAAATTACGGCTTTTTTTACAATGACAAAAGAACTATTCAAACTTTCTTTCCGAATTTACTTTACTTCATTCTTTTCTCCTAACTCATCTACTACCCGTGCGAGACCTGCAAATACTGGTGGCAGACGCTTGACTTTGCCAACCTCATGAATCTCAGAGAAATATATTGGCGCCAAAAAAATTTTTGGGTCGCTTAAAAACGGCTTCCTGTAATGCATATTGATTCTTTAAAAAAAAAAAAAGTATATTGCTTCTTTAAAAAAAAAGCCAACCAACACGTCTCAAGACAACTTGAAAAATTTGTATTGGTTTATTTCCACCGTCTACAAAATCTACACTCGTAGAATGGGGGAATCAAAGGATGCGGCGTTTAGGTGAGACGCACCCAGCGGGTTGACAAATTTTCCACGTTTCAACAATGGCGTGCCGAGAGGGGTTGCTTTTGCCGTGCTGACGGCGCGAAGTGACCCGAGTTCGACACTATTTTAGCTTCTTGGGAGCTGGTTAGAGGTTTTTATATAATTTCTGTATAGTTTTAGTCCTTTAATCAAGTGAATCAGGCAAAAAAAAATGAAACAAAAAAAATAAAAAAATAAAAATAACCTGATCCCACTCTGGAGCATCAAAAATATCAAAAAGACAGGTTCCCTAATCTTTGAAATGATTCTCGAGAGCCTAGAGCCTCTGGACTTGAGTTTTGCCTTCGTGAACTACTCATGAAGCACATAAATACTTTATCAGAAATTTGAGAGGAGGGGGAATTTTGTCTTGCAATTTATGAATCAGATAGAGAAAGAAGTAACTCATAACACTGCCAGTAGCTCAGATGACAAAGTTTTCGTTTTAGCGTACGATGTTTTGAACTCTTTTTTGAGTCTTTGATGACACAAAAAGATGGTTAGACCGCTATGAGTCTCAAAGTAGTTGTGTAATTTGTTTGTGAGTGGAAGTTTATTGTTGAAAGCGCCACTCCACCACTTAGGTCCAAGAAAACATATTTTGGTGATGAGAAGGTATGTGCACCTGTGCATCTTTAAAGAAGTGAATTCATCAATTATATGATGCGAAGAAACATTAATGATACCTTATCAAGACTCATTGCAAAGAATAAACATGATATTTTCAAGCAAAACGTTGGCTGATGGGAAAATTTTGCGGCTGCAAACACTCAGGCAAATAAGAATGGTTGGTGCGGAATGACTTCATCGCCCTTCATTTATTCAACCATGTATCATACGTGCCGATGCATGACATCGTGCATCCGGAAGCTCAATCAGAGTGTCATTTGTGTCTTTGATATTTATCTAGCTTGGAATTTTTGATCCACCTCTATAACGAGTGTGCGGTGTCTAGACTCTGGTGGCAGAAGATTGGATTCACAGCGCCCATGCACCTACGCGAAATATTGGCGCCATTAGACACGTCCTTTGAAAATTTTACGCAACCTTAACTGGTTCGTCAAGATTGTTACAAAGGTTTATACGGTCAGGCTCAGGGAGGCGGGAACCCAAGTTCTTGCCCCTCTCCCGGATGAACTATGGTCTCGAGCCCTTCGGAGTTCACACCCGATGGGACGATGACATCACACGATACGAGAGGTTGATGTCAATCTGAGTAGAGGCTTTCATGGGGGGTAACAGTCCTGAAGGAAGCTTTGGGAGTAGCAGATGTATAGCACTTACTCGCTTAGATTGATGTTGCGATCTATTATAGGTTCTTTTCCTTTATAGTTTTTGAGCCCTGGGTGGAAGTACTCCCTGTGCGTCTAGCCGCGGCGTCCTATAATATGATGTTTCTCTAAAAACAAAAAAAAAAGTTAGGGGCTGCAAACACTTAGGGCTTGGTCTGTGAGTCTAGGGAATGAAAGAAGGAACAAATTCCGGTATGAAAAGAATTGATTATTGAGAGTGAACTAGATGTGACAACTAAATCTCGACTTGTTTTTTCCATTATTCATCCAACAAAATGTTTTCAGCATTTGATCTTGTATGCTTTCATTACGTCACGTGCTTGGTGACTTGGCACACGTTAACTTCGATACACAGCGTGCAAAATTAGAATCCCATAAAACCGACACACTTCCAGATATGTATTTTTATCAAGCCGAAAACTGTTTTCTGGTGTTCTCTCTGCCAAATTTCGAGCAAATTATGTCTTTCAACAATATAGTCCACAGATTCGATTGGATGGTGTACGGATCTACCACCCGACTCAAGCACTTCGAGCAGCTCAATCTCCGCTCCACACGGCGCGAAAAAGCCTAGTAAAAAAAGCCTAGTAAAAAAAGCCAGGCCCTCATCTCGATCTCATCTGGTGCATAGCTTGAATTTACATCTCGGGCAAAAACATAAAAATTACAAAAATGAGCGACTCAGTTTACACCGGCGAGGACTTTGAGGAAAAAGTCAAGAAACAAGTTGAGTTCTACTTCTCGGACTCGAATCTCCAATCGGACAAATTCTTGTTCAAGATCTACGAGGCCAACGATGGATGGGTTGAGTTGAAAACTATCTTGACTTTTGGCCGTATGAGACAATACAGACCAGAGGAAAGAGCAATTGCTGCCTTGAAAACCTCAGACAAGCTCGTGTTGTCTGCCAACGAGGACATGATCAGAAGAAAAGACCCTTTGAAGGACTACAACGAGATCAAAAACACCAGAAAAAAGAACTCCGTGCACATCGAAGGGTTCCCCACCACCTTGCTGCAGGAAGATGTCGAGGAGTGGTTTGCCACGAAGATTGTGTCTCACTTACCGCAGGAAAAGGCCGTTTGCTCCATCCGCAGAATCAAATCCAGAGCTGAAAAGCAGTTTTTTGGTGTCGTGGATGTTGAGTTCAAGAGCCACGAGGATGCCGAGCACTTTTTGGCCGCCTCTGTTACCTACGCCGACGGTTTTGTCAGTGAGGAGAGCGTCGAGGACAAGAAGGAGCTTTTGAAGAAGATGTCGCTTTTGACCTTTAGACAAATGAGGGAGTCTGGAAAGAGATTTGGTGTCAACGATGTGACGAAGAGACGTAACTCGTTCAAGGACAACAACAGAAAGAAGATGAGAAGATCCGACCTGAAGACCGATGAGGCGGTTGACGAAAAGTCGGAAGAGCCTGAAGCCCAGGAAGAGGAGAAAAAAGAGGACAAGGACGAGAAGAAGGAGGACAAAGTAGAGAAAAAGCAGGAGACTGAGGAGAAAAAAGAGCAGAAAAAGGAGGAAAAGGAGGAGGAAACAAAAGCCTAGGCATATATCAACCATAGTGCTTGTATAGAAGGATTGTTAATGTACGGCAAACACTGTTGAGTATTTTTTCTGGAACTTTTTTCTAAACTAGACTTGACGAGCACACCACGAATGGCCGATTTGAAAGTAACTAAAAACATCATGATAGACACTTAGAGTCGCTGGAAAAAGGTATGTATATTTGCTCTGCTACTTTTTTAAGAAGCGAAGATAAAAAAAATATTAAAAAAAAAAAAGATGGCAATTCACGACAGAGTTGGTAAAAACTGGAAAGCCCAAAGTTTCGGCATGTTTAGTGGTGTAATAGTTATGTTTAAAAAAAACGCCGCGTCAGATCTGAAAAATTAAGATGAGACAACCGATGCAGAACTTAAACAAACCTTGAAACTTCTTCTATAAATTTCAAAAACGAAGTTCAAGTCTTCAAACCCTTTCAAAACAAAATCAGCATCGATCCTATCTCGAATCAAATTAAATTAATGTTCTTTTGTATCTCTCAATTTGAATGAAGTATGAAATGGACGACAGGCCACATCCATTAGTTTTCCGTACGCTTCTAACGCCCATGATTCTCTTCAACTTTATCACGTAGTAACTTAACTACAACAAAAACTTCGCATGTTAGCATGTTCCCGAATTTGTATTTGTTAATGTTTAAAGCATGCCGATATTGAGTTAAAATACAAAAAAAAACGTCTTTTTCAAAAGAGTCTTTCAATCAATTTTTGTAGTCCAAATCACTTGAGCACTGCATAAAAGCACACACGCTAGACGCGTACGCGTTCCCCAAACGAAACGAGCTTGGCTTCGTTCTATTTTCGAGTCCTCCAACGCTTGACCAAACGATAACTCTATCAAAGTCTAGTACATAGCTTGAAACGCAAAGCCCCTCGATCTGAGTTTGAGATATTTTCACTGAAATATCAAATCGAACGTTTCAATCACACTTCTTGTCTCACTGTGAAACACGCCCACGACAACTTTGAAACTCGTGTGAAACATGGTCCTGGAAACGGTTATAGACGCCAACACCAAGGAGTGGTTTGTCAAGAAATTCGGCGCACTCAATGATGAAGTTTTCAACCGACTCTTGAGCTTGAAGCTGCTCTTCAATCTTACAAATGATGACGTATATGTCAATTGGGAATCCTTTGTAGTGACGCAAGGAGATGGCGACATGGAACTCAACATAGTTAGCGTGGAAAAGTTTCAGCAATACTTGCAGGAATCTATAGCCGCCAGCAATCACAAAAAGACGCCTCTGTTGAAAAAGGTGCGCGATCTAGCCGGCGCCAAGAGAAAACCAATCATGGATTTCTCCTCCAGCCCAGGAGTGAAGCTCCCGAGTACTCCGCAGTTGAAAAAGCGCAAGCCAACCACATTGACGAGTGAGCCAGACTCCTCGCCAACAAGAGAGCACATTCCTTCGAGTCCCCAAAAATTGTCCGCTGTGACAGAGACAAATACTATTGTCGAGACCTTGAATCCACATGTTGAGGTCGACCAACACGGCGCCTCAGCGCTCATCGAGCGCAATTTCGAGCAGGAAAAGTTCAAGTTCCGTACCATGGCAATGAAGCTTCTTGAGAGTGCCGATGTGTTGGACGAGCAGATCGATAGCTTTAGCATGCAGCTTCTGGAAATGTATAAGGGCTCTGAGTTTCTGCTTGGAAACCCATGCATGAGCTCGCAATTTGACATCGTGTGCTGTGGCCGGATTGTGCCAGATTCGCCGCTCTTCGATCCGCTGCAGCTGCAAGCTTTGAACGACAAGTCGCTTTTCTTAGAAACTTCCCGATTGGGTGGAATCGGCCAAAGAATCCCGATCGATATTTCCCAATTGGGCGAATACTCATTCTTCCCGGGCCAGATCGTGGGACTCAAAGGGAGAAACCCGACAGGGCGTAATTTTGTCGTGCATGAGATTGTGCAGATGCCAGAGCTTGGGGTGCCCGTATCTTCTAAAGAGGACCTCCAAAAATACGAGACGGACCAGCTGCAGGGAACAAAGGTTTTTGTTGCCGCAGGGCCGTTCTCTAACCAGCACACGTTGAATTATGACAAGCTTTCAGCGCTCGTAGAGCTCCTCAACACAGAAATCCGGCCTCAGGTGGCGGTTCTTTTCGGTCCGTTTCTCGACTTGACAAACAAGGTGGTGGAGTCCGGAGACATCGAGTTCGAAGGTGTTGCACAGAGCCAGCAGCCCAGAACTTTGGATGATCTTTTCCGGTTCAAAGTCACGCCGATTCTCAAGCAGATAAATCGCGAAATTCAGGTCATCATTGTCCCCTCGTTGAAGGAAGCCGCAAGCAAACACACGTCGTATCCGCAAGCCGGGCTAGATAGAAAGAAGCTTGGGCTACCAAAAAATTTCCAGTGCTTCCCCAATCCCTGTGGTTTTTCCATCAACGAGGCCATTTTCGGCACCTCCAATATGGATGTGTTCAAAGATCTCAAAGACGTTTACAAGCCGTCGCTCGCAGGAGACAGCAAGATTTCTGCAAATCGTTTCGACCGGATAGCCAACCATATATTCCAGCAGAGACGCTACTACCCAGTCTTTCCTGGATCAATCAGAAAAGTCCCGGTCTCCAAGTCGGAGAGCGAGCAGTTGGCCACCTTGAAAGACGGAGTGGTGGGCGAAGATATGGCAGATATTGCAATTGGCGGGTCGAGCTTGGAAGTTCCATACTTGGGGCTCGCAGAGCTTGTTGACTCTTTGCCCGACGTGTTGTTGATCCCATCCGAGATGAAGTATTTTGCGAAAGTGGTGCGCGGCGTTGTCGTGATAAACCCGGGCCAGTTTATCCGCCCGAGTAAGGACGCGTCTCGCGAAGAAGGAAGCTATACCGTGTTGAGTATCAAGTCAGCAGACGAGACGCAAGCCAACAACATTGAGCAGGTCGAGGGCTCCGAGTTGTTTTACCATAACATCTACAAGCGGTGCCGGGTCGATATTTATAAAAGCTAGGCTATGCAGAGCATGGCTGTCTGTTTTGTTTTTGATTTGATGATAAATTATAGAGGAATGAATTATTGTTTAGACATGTGGGGCTGAATTGCAAGCGTTCATCAGGATCCATGACCCCTGGTTTCTCGATCAACTCTTTAAACACTAGGCAAAAGCTCAGTAACTTTGCTTGAACCATGTGATGTTTCACAATGATTTGGTTCATCTGCTTGGCTGTGTCTCGTGATGAAAACGTGCATGACTACTTTGATACACAACATGCGAAAGCTTGTTTAGCCTCAAGGCTTGTCAGGCACATACAACTTTTTCAACCGAGTGAATGTAGAAGCAGCCAAGTGTCTAGTTTTGCTCTAGGGACTGTGACAATTTCACAAGTTTATGACGGGATGGAAAATCAACTAAAAGTGCAATTTTGTATACCATAAAATCCGCTGATATAGAGCACGCGCTCATCAGACGCATCAGACACGCTACTAAGTGGACTGCGTTTAGCATAGGCTACTGTATAATCTTCTATAATTATATCAAGAACTAGGCTGATCCATACGACCAAAGATTTACTCTCGTGGTCTTTCAATTTGAAAAGGCGATGATTAAAGGCCATCTTCCACTAAATCACCCAGGACTTGCGATACCTATCGCTTACTTTCATGCTATCCGAAGGTACTCTTTAATAAGTAAAAGACCATACAGTGCACTCCCCGAGCCTCATTTCAAACTACGAAACTACCAGGAAGATGCAGTGAAGAATGTCTTAGCTGCAATAGACGAAGGCGTGAAAAGGCCGGTGGTTGTATTGGCCACGGGAGGAGGAAAAACCGTGGTGATGTCGCACTTGATTCCTAGGATCAGGTCTCAAGATGCCAATAGAACAAAAACTTTGGTACTCGCACACAAAGAGGAGTTGGTGAGACAAACGGCAAAAACTCTACGGGCGATGAACCCCGACTTGCTCGTGGATATCGACATGCTGAGGCAAAAGCCTGGGCCCAATACTGATGTGGTGGTGGGCTCGGTGAATACATTAGTAAGGCTCACGCGGCTTCATCAGTATGACGCCTCGCAAATCAAAACCATTGTTTTGGACGAGTGCCACCATGCACCGGCGCAGTCGTGGACGAAAATATTGCGCTACTTCGATGCTCTATCGCCAGACCTGAAGATCGTCGTGGTGGGGTTCACAGCCACTTTGGAGCGCACGGATGGCAAGGCCTTGGGCGACGTGTTCCAGAAAATCGTGTATCAGCGAGATTTGCGAGAGATGATTAAGGGCAAAGAGCTCTGCGACGCGCGGTTCTCGACGATGAAAGTGGACTTGGATCTCGACAATGTCAAGGTCCAGGCAGGCGACTACGACCAGACGGCGTTGGCACATGCAGTCAACAATACCGATATCAACACCCAGGTCGCCAGGGCGTATATGCAGCTCCGGGAGGAGCTCGAATTGAAGTCCACGCTTGTGTTTTGTGTGGACATAAACCATTGCAAGACGTTGTGCGGCGTGCTCCAAGCCCACGGCGTGAATGCACAGTACGTGACTGGAGACACGGCGAAACACGTGCGGCAGGAGATCTTGGAAGACTTCAAGCAGCGCAAAATCGACGTTTTGTGCAATGTTCTTGTGTTCACCGAAGGCACGGACATCCCCAACATCGACTCCCTCATATTAGCGCGTCCGACAAAGTCCAGGCCGTTGCTTACGCAGATGGTCGGTCGGGGGCTTCGGTTGCATCAGGGAAAAGACACATGCCACGTGATCGACATGGTGAACACCATGAAAGTGGGTGTCTCGTCGGTGCCGACGTTGTTTGGGCTCCCCTCGGGCCACAACGTGAACAAAAAGTCCTTTGAAGAACTCGACCAGGAAAAAGACGATATTGACTCGGAGCTTCTCGATGAACAGGCCAGACAACGTGAAGAAGACGTGCGCCGTATCGTTCAGTACCAAAAAGAAATGGAAGACTCGATGCTTGAATTCGAGGTCATCAGCGGCTTTGCCAACATGATTCTGAAAAAGAAGACCGAGCTCAAAGACCATCCTCAACGGGTCCACGATGCTTTCTGCCTGTGCGGGTTTGACTGGATCAGGCTAGAGTATGACATCTGGGGCCTTCCGCTTCCCAACTCCGACTCGTATCTTACAATGGAGAGAATTGAGAACGGCACGGGTGAAGTGGAGTTTAAGCTTTACCAGAACAACCCTGTGAGTATCACTATGTTGAAGGCTAGCAATTATAAATGCCCACGAAAACAGACGCTCCTCTTGAATAAAGGAAGCTTGGAATACCTTTTGACGATAGCAACGACAACCGTGGGTCGTCGTCCGTTCCAGCCCAAACTGAAGAAACTAGCCACGCAGAAGCAAACAGATTACTTGTACAAGGCAATGGCGAAGAAAGTCCGGTCGGTCTACGGGGATAAGAACCTTGGCGAGTTCCGTGCACAACTCAAAGAATTCACCATGCATAGAGCATCAAACTTGATTTTTGCCCAAAAGTACTCTGTGAACAGTCTCTGGGTCCTGTGGGAGCTAAAGCGGTTATTAGGGTTGCCACCCAAAGTTCAAGCTAAAGCGGAAAAGAAGAAGAAGAAGCTTGAGCTTGAGATCAAGAAAGTACGCCTGAAAATGGGTTCTCGCGTCAAAGAGCCTCTAGAACACGATTTGTTATCCTAGAAGGTTGAAAGTAAAGAGGTAAAGGCGAGGGGATAAATTTCTGTCGCGTGATATTTTTCTTTCTCCTTCCCAATAAATGGATGTTTTAGCTTTGAAGAAGAGGCGTGGAGCGTATTCAGAAAAGCTCATCGACAAATTGGGGAAAAGGCAGGTGGACTATCTTACGGGAGCCTGGCCAATCTCATTGATCTGACACGTGTGGCG
The DNA here is from genome assembly GCA_030578735.1 of Metschnikowia noctiluminum. Lineage (NCBI taxonomy): Eukaryota > Fungi > Ascomycota > Pichiomycetes > Serinales > Metschnikowiaceae > Metschnikowia > Metschnikowia noctiluminum. The sequence continues at coordinate 77,345 of JAKTYO010000249.1, read as the reverse complement.
AAAGCAAACGCTCGAGGAATGAGAGAAACACGAATAAGAAAGAGACTTAGGCTTTTTAAAGCTCGGGAGCTCTGTGTTTCAAATAAACCTTTACAATATCAGCACGATACCTTCTGTCTAGGTATCCCCAATTTGAGCTTCAAGCTCATACAAGGCCTCCCCGCGCGCTTGGCGCATCTGATGCATTTAACGCCAGGCGGATTTAAGACGACACGTCGCGCACGTGATGTGACCACCCGGACCAAGCTTGTGAGCATTGGCTTTGCTCACTAATCATTGGCAAACACGAACTCAAAACTTCAGAGCCCAGGATAAAAACAGTGAAACTCAAGACCCCCGGCATGCTTCTATCGACTCTCGGACTATGGCTTATATCAGGAACACTTGCCGTTCTTGCGCTGCAGGAAATTTATACAGACGAGGCAGCACGTGTCATTAGCTCCTCAGGGCACACAAATAATTGGGCCGTGCTTGTGCTGACGTCTCGGTTTTGGTTCAACTACAGGCATATGGCCAATACGTTGAGCTTGTACAGGACAGTCAAGCGGCTTGGTATACCTGACTCGCAGATCATCTTGATGTTGGCCGATGATATTGCGTGCAATCCAAGAAACGCGTTTCCAGGAACAGTTTTCAATAACAAAGACCAAGCCATCGATCTCTACGGCGACGACATTGAAGTCGACTACCGCGGGTATGAGGTCACGGTGGAGAACTTTATAAGGTTGCTCACAGACAGATGGGACGAAAACCACCCACGCAGTAAGCGCTTACTCACAGACGAGAATTCTAACATCTTCGTGTACATGACAGGTCACGGGGGCGACGAGTTTTTGAAGTTCCAGGACGCCGAGGAGATCGGTGCGTATGATTTGGCGGACGCGTTTGCTCAAATGCACGAGAAAAAACGATACCATGAGATTTTCTTCATGATCGACACTTGTCAGGCAAACACCATGTACGAACGGATCTACTCGCCTAACATTTTGAGCGTAGGCTCTTCCCTGATCAAAGAATCATCTTACTCCCATCATTCGGACTTGGAAATTGGCGTAGCGGTCATCGACAGGTTTACATACTATACGTTGGAGTTTCTCGAGAAAATCGAAAAGAACTCTATGGTGACCATGGATAAGCTTTTTGGCGAGTTTACTTTCGAAAATGTGCACTCAAACCCGGGCATCCGAACAGACTTGTTCGAAAAAGATGTGTCTTCCGTGCGACTCACAGACTTTTTCGGAAATGTTCAGGAAGTCGTAGTGGATGATGTTGACGAGGGACTTGTAGATTCAATTAAACTCGCAAGACCATCTGCGAAAAACCATGAACATTATCGCTCGCCAGAGATTGCCACGGTTCCGTTTCTGCAGTCTGTCCATGAGTCAAATACATTGCATAAGGTCACCGCAAAGGAAGCACGGCTTATAACCGTAGTACTGGTGGTTGTATTGGGCATATTATGGGCTTTGGCAAAAGAGTAATGAGGTGATTGTTCAAATTGACCACGCAGTGAAGGCCAAAGAATAATATGGTAGGACCAGGAGTCATAAATATCATGGTTGCTAACAGACAAGGAAAAGATCCATCAAGACCGCTGATTGAGCCACAGAGAGAAATCATGGATATTTGTGCTGAATTCAACTCTAAGGCATCATCCATTAGCATCACGTGTTTTTGCAAGCCCTTTACATGTCAAATAATTGCGAATCATCAAGCCATAGACCTGGAATCGGAGATACTTACATATACTTTACGACCGTTTCATGCAACAGGTCACGCGTGCCCCCTTTTGTAATCCTGAATATGCTACTATATAAGAGACGACAAAATCGTCATGAGTAGGACTTTTGGGGGCAACTGCGCCCCATTGGAATTGCTTTTTTTTTTTGAATCGCCTCATTATACCCCGCAAAAGGCTGTTTCAGACTTCTTTTTCCAGCGCTTTTGCAGCTGTGTTATGTTTGTCGCGCGTCTCATGTCGCACGTTGCATGTCGCCAAATTGAGTACTCTCACGCGCGGCCTTTTGCACATACGCCATAACACCAAAACACCGGGATACCCAACGACGCCTTTCTAGCTAGATCTCTGTCGAAAGACTTGCAAAATACACCAAAACAATAACACATGGATCTTTCTGGATCGAATGTGCTCGAAGTGATTCGAGCCGGGTCATCGGAAGAGAAACACGCCGTATTACAAGACTTAAAGACACACGTGAAGAAAGACAATGTTCAGTTGCAGTGGGTGGGCAAGTATTTCGAGGCACTATCGCTCGCTGTTAAGTCACCAGACACAGCTCTCCAGACCTTGGCATTCGGCTTGATTTGTCATCTTGTGAAACGCGTAAGTATTCAGGACTCGAAGGGCACTGTGCTTCTGGATCAAAGCCTGTTGGTGCTTCCCATACTCATCCCGCGGATAGCAGACGCGAGATCCTCCGCCAAAGTCTCAGCTAAACGGGCGCTCGAGGCTTATTGGCTTAGCTCTCCAAAGTCTGTCGAGCACGCCATTGTCGATTCTGGTCTAGCAAACCGCAGCTCGCTTCTCGTTAATGAGTGTGTGGCCTGGCTCAATTACATACTTACAAGCGTGAGCCCACACTTCAAACTTGACACTTTTCTTGACCCGTTGTCGCACATACTTCGTGAACATGCTCATGATGATAAGCTTGTATCAAATATCAAGGTTTTGCTAGAGAACTACTACGACCTGGAGCGAAACAGTGCACGAAAGTCTGACCTCAAGATGGCCCTCGAACGAAACCATGTTCCTGTAACGCTTCGGCTTTCTTTGATGGGAACAGAATCCGTTATGTCTCATCCTTCCAGCTCCCTTTATCGCTCCAAGAGTATTTCAGATCTACCGCAAGCACAAAAAACAGCTCTGGTCCCCCTGAAGCCCGTTGAAAAATCACCTTCACCTTTTTCCGAAAAGCGCCTGCTTCAGTCAGTCGAATCTCATTCAACAGTAAAATCAAATACTTCAAGCAATTTACGTGATGCAGATCTGCCCAAAGGCGTAAGTTTTCAACCCGAGCTAAATGAATTGCTCAGCAAACTCCCTAACTACGTATTCGACGAATCCATCAAGCCGCTTGATGTGGTATCAGCGAGCGAAATGATTTCAATTGCTTCGGAGATGTCACAATGCTTCGAGAATAAAGAAACGGAGCGAAACTGGAGCTCGCGGGAAAAGAGTATACTAAAGCTACGATCGCTCATCAGAGGTAATGCCCTAACCGACTTCCTCAATGATCTCGTCATTGCCATCAAAGAACTCAGTGAGGGGATCTGTAAGTCGCTTCTGTCTTTGAGAACGACTCTATCAGTTAATTCTTGTCAGTTTATCAAGGATTTGGCTTTTTTGCTTCGCAGCAATTTTGAGTTGTTGTCCGACATCTTCACCCCTACCCTCATCAAATTGTGCTCTAGCACAAAACACTTGACAAATATGAATGCCCATGTGGCGATGTGTGCGGTTATGTCTCACTGTCCACTCACGAGTAAGTTAGGCCATAAGATCTGGAATGCAGCTTCGGAAAAAAGCGTGAATACGAAGTCGTATGCTTCTTTTTGGCTACAGATTTACATTATGAGATCACACGATCTGTGGAGAGGATCTGGATCAGAGATTGCGGAGAAAGTCTTGCTCAAACTACTTCCCGATCCTAATATGCAAGTTCGCCAAGGGGCTAAAGATGCATTTTGGAAGTATTTTGAATATGCGGAGGAACTGGCCGCCAGCATTCGTCTCAAGTTGGATTCCAACATTGATAAAGCTCTCGAAAGGTCTCGTCCGAAGGGCTCGAAAAACTCCCAAACCACACCAGTAAACAGCGCGAAATCAAGACCGTCGTTGAAGGAATCAATAATGGCGAAAAAAAGAGAGTTAAAAAGCAAGCAAAGCGTGTCAAGGTCTGTTTCTAGGCACGACTTAATTCGTCCGAGTGGACCGGTAAGTGAATATTTCGCCACTCCAGATCTTCCACGTCTTTCTTCGAAATCATCAATTGCAGAAGACCTCTTTCAAACACGCAGCACGACTAATTCTCTCTCTGAGTATGAGGTCATCCCGAGTTTACAAGCGAAGCTGTCAAATAATGCCACAAATGCGAGTGCTTTGTCTGCGCAAACATTGCTGGGCGGAAGAAATAGAAAATCCGATTGGCAAGAAGCATCATTTAAAGATGAGACCGAGCCGCATTATGCGCTACCTACACTTGCGCACCCATCTTATACCGCGCCGAAAAGTCAATTTAACCTCAAGGATGAAACTGAACTGGAGAAAGGATTGACTGAGAACTTACAGCGACGCTCCAACGCCCAGTCTCCCGTGAATCTTGTGTATCAACAAAAAAATCAGGAGAAACAATATGGAGATCAGTTCAGGCGTCTAAACGAAAACAAAGATCCCATGATCACGTTTTTGGCTTCCACTGACGAGCAGCTTTTACAGGAGGGTGTCAACTTACTCAAAAATGCGATGTTTACTGGTGATACTTCTCCTCAAGAGTTGAAAGTGATTGTGAGAAGACTTTCGATCAAAAACCCGCTCATACTCACGTCTTTGTTTGACGTCAAAGATGGGCTGTTGCAAAGAGCATATAGATACTTCTCACAAGAGGATTTTTTAAGAATGACCTGCATCGTGGTCGAGCCAACGGTAGACTCTTTCGACAGTGTTTTATCCCTTTTCACCGCCGAGGAAATCTATCTGTCTCTTGATATGGTGCTCTCGGATGTTCGAGAACCAACGGATGTACCTGACGACGAGCTTTTGGTGATGCAATTGATCAAATATAAGGAACGTATTTTGACGATGATTTTGAGAATGCTCTCACATGCAGCAACAAAAATACCGATGACCGATGTGTTGTTTGATAAGTTGACTAACAGCTTGTTTGACTTAGTACCTGTTGTACACCAAACAAACTTGATATCAGACTTCAAAAAGCTTCTCTCTGAGCTTCTTCACATAAATCCAATACTATTCGTCCTGACATTGTCCCTGGTTAAAAATCCAAGCAAGCAAGAAATAGAGTTTTGGCTCGGTATCGAAAAGCAGTCGAGCCTTAAGGGCCCAGAGGCGTCAATCTTCGAACTAACCGAGTTTTCTCAGATCTCGCCCGGGAAAAATCTCGAACATTTGTCCCCGTTGAAATTTCCGCCTGAGTTCACGATGCTTTTGCCAAGGGGTGTAAAAGTCGAGTCAGAGGTGATCTCAAAAAGTGCTTGCCTTGATTCGCAAGATTCATTTAAAGATAGCGAAGAAAACAAGGCTTCAGATGAGCAGGGCTCTTTTCTCGAGAAGCCTCCTCATATGAAGCTAGTTCCAGAAGAAGACATCGTGATGGAGGGAATCGATGAAAATTATAGTGACATTTCTAAAAGTAACCTTGACGAAACTATGGCTTTGGCTGAGTGCAAAGAACAAGACTCATTTCAAGACACAACCTCCAAAAAGAGTGTTGCTGGAATCAAACTTGAGCCCGCAGACTTCAACATTCTCCCAAAGCCATTCACTGAAGAAACTCATAATGACGCGCTGCATGAGCTAGTGGAGGATTTTGCTTCCGTGCGGCTTTCGAGCCAGGTCAACTCCATCGAAAACTTTATCGAAAGGATGGATCCACTCAGTAAGTTGTCAGGCAAAAATAGACCGATATCAATTTACGATGATTCAAAGGCTGGATCGCCGCAAAAAGTGAAGGAGTATGATTTTAGTGAGCTTAATTGGTTTAACTTTTTGATGGCAAAGATGACACTCGATTTCGGACTCGACGATCTCGAAAGATACTCCAAGCACGATTTTCGGTACTTGTGCGACAAGTTGTCTGACGGGTCTGCAAACGAAGACAGCATAGCAACCATGCTCAAGTACTTGAGAGTGCCTGATCCCGAAACGCTAGCGTCCTTTTTGCAAAATGAGGGCTACAGTCTTGTGGAAGATTCAGTGATGAGGTATTTGAGTCTTGATCATACCAATTTATTGGAGGGACTCATGATAATAAAGCAATTATTAGTGAACAGGTACGCCATGAGTGCGACGAGAGTTTGGAGCTTGCTTCTCGACTTGAGCGAGTTTCAACCTGATGAGCCCCTTCGTACACTAGAACTTGCCGTTGGTGAGACATTTGATGAGATGCTAAGCGGCATTTACAGCAGTAAAGAGCTCATCAAAATTGTGACACAGGCATTACACGCCAAAGCGGATCTCGACCGCGGCTCCTTGCGATTCTGCCTAGAGTCATTGCACAAATTACTAAACGTGGAGACGCTAGTACTCTCTATAAACTCGGAGCTTGTTGTGGTTGTCGACAATGCCATACATCAACTCATCTCGCATTCAAGAGCGGAGGTGCGTAAGCTCGTCATAGAAATCTACGGGCGAGTTTACCGAGCGTCAAAAATCAGTCACGAGGCGGATAGTCAGGAATTGCGGTCTCTGCACGAGCCAACGAGTTTTGTCACCATTCAACAGATAATGCTGACATTGACGACTCCGCAACAGCGTATTATAGAGTATTTCGGGCGCAAATAGTGTATTACGATTCTTTTTGTGCAGATGATACTTTTTAAATGGTACGCTTCTATGCATTAAAGTGAACGAATGACTTTAGGTGGTGCACGCTGCAAAAAATGCAAAGCGTTTCCACGAAATATGATACTTAATTTAGTTGATATGCGGATCGCCGGTATAACCGGAAAGTTGTATGGACGCATCAGATGTTGGTTTCACGCAGGACGCCTCTTCCTCCTTTTTGATGTGCACTCGTAGCTTGGCTTCATAGTCGGGTACCCGGTTCCCGTTCCCGTTATGCGCCGGCTTGACGACTTTCGATGGGCCGTGGCTCAGAAGCTGTCGCCTTTTCCTCATCATTGTGGCACTTGCATCCTGTTGTCTTTGAGACGGAATGCCGCCACGCATGAGGTAGTCGAAATCTTCGGGATAGCTACAAAATTGCGGCCCTCCTTGATCGACGTGGCCCATCGAATGAACAGCAGCAATTGGCGTCAACTGTGGGTGGGTGTACTCGTTCTCAAACGGGATGTGAGGGTACACGGCGGACTCTTGCATGTGATATCCTGTATCATACGCAAGGGGCGCAAACAGCGTCATCACAGAAGATGGCGGGTACTGTGGGGCGGCGCCAAAGCTAAACGGCTGGTGCATGAAGGCCTGCTCATCGTAAAACTTCGCCAGGCGTGGATAATATAGTTGTGATGCGCTAAGATTGCCGGCTCGCGCAGGCACAGTCTGCTCGATGAGGTAATCGTCGTTGCTGACCACATTCACGGAATTCTGGAACATTGATGCGTCCAAGGCATCGAAATCGGAGTCAAACGCGTTGATGTATGTCCCGGAGTGGTGATGGCTATCGAGAGTGATGTAGTCACGACCAGCGTAGTCTCTACCAGCCCAATCAGCGCCACTTGTGCCGTCAAGGCTATGAAAACCGTGGTCCAAGTAGTCGAGCGGGAAGTCGTCGTCGTCATCGTCGTCGTTTTGCCCCGTGGCTTTATTTTTGGCCCCTGAACGCGGATTTGCGCTTGCAAGAGCATTTTCGCCAGAGCTGCCGCGTATTTGAGGAGTCTGACTGGAAAATGGTGTATCGCTGCTATACTTGAATGGTGGGATTGTGCTAGTATTGTAGTCAGGCGTGGCAGATTCGCTCTGCGGCGGCTCCAGCTTGACGGGCTCAAACTTCAGCTGGCTCAAGTGCTCCGTTAGCTGGTCGTATAAAGACTTGTTCTTGTCTTCAACGTAGTGGAACAGAAGCGCAGGCTCTTGCAGCGCAACCGAGGTGGCCACCTGGCTGGCCTTCTCTTTCTTGATGTCACGTTCTAGCGCATCGGCCATGAGTTTATCATGAGGCACGTTGAACCAGAAAAAGACTTTTTGTTTTTTTTGCGTTCGGAGACAAGAGTTTTTGTAGAGGAATTCCAAGAACTCCAGCTTGGGGTTTTCCAAGACCGAGTCCGTGCCCGCCTTAAGGTTCCGTAAGTCGGAGAAGATGCCCTCCTCGAACTTCTTGCGGTCTGTCACGGTCCGCCCGAAATGCTGAAATTTGTAAAGAATGCAACGCACAATGTCAGTGCCTGTAATGAAGTATAAGTTGTTCCAAAAGACACAGCTGACGAAACCCTCGTCGTTATTAAGATAGTACCTGCGGATGACCTGGTTTTCCTGCCAGTTTGCCGGGGCCGTGGCCAAAAAAAACTTTAGGTCCTCGACGAGACTGAGCGACTCCTTGACATCATCAGTTATGTCTGCCATGATTCCCACGGATTTTCCAGACTCTCGATATCGTGGCCGGTGCAACAAGCGCAGACTGAAACAATGAGATGCGAACGGAAAACTCCAGCTAGACTGGATGTTGAGATGCGCGTGGATTCTCAAACAAGATCTGGGCAAAGATGGAATGTGCCGTCGAAAGATAGCGGGGAGTGTGAAGTGTGTTTGGAAAACAGGCCCGTAGGTGACAAGTGTGAGAAACGAGTCTCTAAATAAGAATGGACTGCGTTTCAGATCTGGGAACCTGAAACACGGCTGCCACTGCGCAGTTCTAGCCCTCCCACACCACGCGCGCAAGCTAAGCGGACGCAGGGGCACTCAAAGTGTGAGGCCCGTGTCCCAAAGAGGCAACTGCGAGCTTGGTCCTGCATGCTCGGGCCCTGGACAGACTGTTCGCGCCAGTGATAAGCCCGGCAATTAAGGACAAAATAGCCCGAAGGCCGCCCACTTTTGCGCGTCGCTCACATGGCGAAAACACTAATTTGAAAATACGAGCTTCCACAATCTGACTGTGAATCTTTGCGAGGATCGGCCTCCTCGCAATCAGTTGTTAACTACCAAGGTGGGCCCCCTTCTAGCGTAGAAGAAATGTTTACTCTCTCACTTGTCCGTTTGTACACGTGTCTTGCTTTTTTTGCTACGAACCAATGTTTTCTTTCTTCCGGTCCCATCACAAATCTCCACAAGCCGGTGTAGAGAACACCCACAAAAAAATGCAACAGTGATGAAAACCTTGGCTCTTTTGCGCTTGAGGCGAGTGTCGAGCAAACGCCGTGCGGACATTTCGCAAGTGCCGCTCTTGACGAACCGTGCTATCGTAATTTCCTTTTTTTATTAGAAATTTAAAGTTTGGCCAAACTTTATCGGCGCCGCACAAGCGCTTCATTGGTCCCTTTTCAAGGCCCTGAAGGTCGACAACAACGCAGATCCCTTGCTGACCGCAAGATTCTCCGGTCCTTCCGGGAAAAGTGGCTTGCACGCTTGACCCCGTGCATCTCCAAGGGCACTCAAATTAATCTCCACGGGGTCAAGCGTCTCAAGGCTACGTAGATGACAGATGAGTTTCAGATTTAAAAACACAACCTAGGTATCTTGCAAATCCACCGGATGGTTTTAGATCTTTTATTCACTTGCCAGCCTGTACCTGGTCTCGAATATATCATGCCCATACCCTTGATTGAGCGTTGTAAAACTCGTTGCTGGGCATGTGGCGATTAAACTTTATTTTATTTTTTATTTTATCTCCTTTTTTTTTTTGCTTCCCCCTACCTTTCGGCCTTGATTCTCCTTTCGGAAAAACTTTGCGGCCCAGCCACGCCCACAGTCCTCGGCGTTCTTTGGCCCTTCTAGGAAAGCCTTCCATCTCGTGTCCGAACTTTCAGTTGCTGTTGTAGCTAAATTTTCCTTGACTATCAAAAAGTTGCGTGACCTGAAATAATTCTCAGTGTTTTTAACGTTGTTCATTGTTCTTTTTACCGGATCTGCGGAATAATCATTGTTGTCTTTACTTATCGTCCGCAGGTACCTTGACGGTCCTGGAATAATGCCAAATCCGCTTGGCGCAGCGAATACTTCACAACTCACTCCACTTTCCAGAACTTTAAACTCGTGTACAAGGCCGAAAAAAGACTTCATTTTGGACTGACCCAGCATTGACGCTACGTTACATCCACGCTGCCGAAAGAATATTCCAACCGACTAAGAGGACGTGCAGATCGGTTGAGAACAATTGGAGAGAGAATACAATGGCATGTTTATGCGGGCCCCTTGTCGCGAAGGTCCCAAAGGCCTGAACTCGTTTTTTTTGCTTTCATTTTCGACCATAACAAGTAGTGCTTATTATCTCGACTTGCGGAAGAATGGAATGATTTACCCCGGCTTTTAAGACGAGAGGGCTCAGGCCTCGGTTCAACGTACCTCGAGAGGCTTTTTCCTCAAGCCGAAAGAAATCTGACAATCGTTGAATCTAGCCTGAGAGCGAATTATGCACACATGAGTGCACGTCAAACAGCAATTAGTCCGTGGGGATTGAAATGATATATTCTTCTTGTCGCAGGCCTGGTCTTTTTGCGCGGTCGATTGAAAAAATTTCGATCACGACCGCACCCATCTTGCATGTCACCCACCTTGAAATGTTGCATGTTATCGATCCTTGGCACCGTTCCAAATTACGTGCGTCTGGGCCAAAATCATAAATCTCTGATCAAATCGACTATACTTGTCAATTTTTCTAGGTGAGGAGCGCTGCCTCTTCATGAGAACGGCGCTAAATATCGACCTCGTGCATATGGGACAATATTGCGCTAGGGAATTTATGCATACCTCGTCTATTATGCACGCACCGTAAGTTCTGCTGGGAAGGTGGTGCAAAATAGAGCCGCTGCTTAGCTGAAATCACTCGAATAGTAAATATTAATAGCTCATCTGAAGATGGGGAATGTCACAGCCACGTCATAGATTTGCTTGCAGTTACAATCAAATCTTGACAGCACACAGATTCTGCTCAACTCTCATATTAAAGATCTTGAGCATGCTCACTTGTCTCATGTCCAGCCCTCAGTTTGTGTTGTTGCAGCATACTTGCCTTTTTAAAAAAAATGATCTGGCCAGATCCAAGCGTAGCTTTTTTATTTTTCGCTGCTTCTGCAATCTCCTCCCCTCTACTCAATACAGTCAGCACACCACCTTATATATCCTGCTTCCTGTATCAAATCTCGACTTTTTAACATGCTTGATGTTTAAGGTATGCCCAGTCTGTTTGTGAAGATAAGCCTGAACTCCAGATCTCTACTTATCTGTAACATGTTCGCAAATATAGATCAAAATCTGAGTAAAGCGGGATTCTTAATCATTGTTGTACCATTTAGCTGAAGAAAAAAAAAAGCCGATCCAGTGAAGTTCTAGACACTCGACTGCGTCTTCTGTCGTCAAAATGTATGACTCCTCGTGGGAGAAAGCAAGTCGCTCTTCCCATCCAAATTTGTGGAGCCCTCCAATTGTGACCCCTATGAGTCGAGGTGCTTTGTCTGAAACAGAGAATAATCTGTCTAGACATGTGCCGGTACAAAATGAGGACACCGACCATCATGGCGGACGGCTCCCGTCAGTCGACGAGATCTTGTTCAAGATTAGACATCAAGAGACGTTCGGACCACCATACCTTCACGAATACAACGTCCTTCCACAGACCTTTCCACAAATCTATCACAATATAGAACAGCCCAGTGTACCCCAATGGCAGCAAGAGCCGCTACATAACAGTCAGTACCGATACGACCCCAGAATGGGATACAGCCAAATGATGGAGAATTCACTTCACGATAACCAAGTACGTCAGTACTCTGCGGCCACGCGGCCGATACTTTCGCCGACAGTTGTACATTCCCCACAGCCAAAAGCTGTCCAAGCCATAACTGCCAAGAAGAGAGGCCGTAAGAAAAAGTCTGATACGATTTGCTCACATTGCCAGCTGACACAGACGCCCGAGTGGAGACGAGGACCGGATGGTTCTCGCACATTATGCAACGCTTGTGGATTATTTTACCTGAAACTCACAAAAAAGTTTGGCTTTGAAGATGCAAATATGATTTTCGCGTACAAAAAACGCCACAACGAGGTTCAAGATCGCATTGTTCCGACTACCCAACAAAAAAACCGCTATTTGGCTGAAGCAATAAGAAGGTTGTAAAGGATTTCGGCACGCCAGTCGATACATGAAGTTTATGGCCACATAGTTTGTTGCTGTGTTAATCTAATGCATGCCATGAAAAGTTTAGCTGTAGGCCAGTAGTCAGCGATTTCACTCTCCACGGGACTCAGCTACCCGCCGGTATCCTCTTTTGTCAACGGCTGCTGTGTGTATGTCAAGTTGAGCGTTCGCACATTTAATCGTTGCAATCTGCGACGATAATAATGATAGATAGGCGGCATGAAGCTCATAATTTTCTGTCACTATGAGCCCTTTATAATTCAGAACAAGCTGTGCTAAATGCACCATTTGCCTCTCCGTTTGCTGATCTAACGATCCACATGTTAAAATGTGCTCGACATGACTCTTCAATTGTTGGAAGGATAACCCCACACGTGTGTCGCTCTCTTGTATCAAATTCAAATCTTTCTGAGTGTAGTGGGTGTGGTTTTGCACGGTCGATATAGCTATCGCCTCTGTTTCGCTAGGAGCAAGGGTGTGGTGCAATGGCTTACCTGATTCGAGAGAAAAATAACCAAAACATCCTTCCGACATTGGGGTTATGTAAAGCAAAGGGCGGCTAAAGCCCGATTGGGCCAACTGACGGCCAAGATGCAAGGGCGGTTCATTATTTTCATCACACGAATACAAGCCTAGAAATTCACTTTTTGAATTTACCGTCTGAATCAAAAAAAGCTTGTTTTGAAGAAAATTCACGTCAATAGATTCCGAAGTGTGTTTCAAGTCAAAGGCATCGGTGACAGTCGCGGTATCAAAATGGCGAAACCCAACCAATGCCCCGAGCCTATATGAAGACTTGCGAGAAATATGGTCTGAGATTGCCAATAGCGGCAAAGCTTTTATTTTAATCTCCATGATCCGCTGGTATACTGCCTTATACGGCCAAGTCTGCTTTGCACGTGATTTGCAGAATGGGGGAAAGTCAATGTTGGTCCACCGCGTCAGCCTGGCCCCCAACGAAATACTGTGTATATCTCACGTGACCCCTCGGTCAAATCAATAATTCTAGACTCAATCGATACTCTCCACAAACAGAAAAGACGCGACAGAGGACATAAAGAGGTATGAGTTCTGAAAATCATGGCAAGCGTCTAAAAAAAGGCATAAAGTACGAGAAAAATCGACATTTTTGCGAAACTACCGTGTAGAAGCGCCGATTCTGCTATTACAAAAGCGCTCTAAGGTCACGGTTTTCAACTAAGTGAGACGGTTAGTTGGCGGCTTCAATTCAACCGTATATATGAGATTTTGGATTGGAATTCTCCTCGGGCAAGATTATATGGTGCTGTCTGCTGGAATCTCGAATTCAAGGGGAACATTTTCCTTCCACATTAAGGAATGAAAACTGTCGCGCAAAAATCCCCATTTCATATGATACTTTTTTGCAGCCTTTGGAGTTTGCCGCCAGCCACACACTTGAATCCTTTTGAGTCGTGGCATGCCTTTTTTCTGTTCATTCAGGAGCATCTCAGTCGTGAACGGAATCACAACAAGTTTTTCTTAGGCAGAGAAATGTAAAGCCTTTATCGGAATGCTCGAATCTAGCCCTGATCCAGCTCGTATGCTAGAAGTGTCGGGCCAATCTTCCATATTCAAGACTTTGATGCCCCTTTTCCTTTTGCGGGAGGTAGCAAGAAGCGAAACAATCTTTTCGGTTGTTTGAATGATAACAAATACAAAACTCGAGAGCTGCATACTCTACAACATATCGGTGAGAGCAATTTGGTACAATCTGAGACTTCGGGCTTCTACAATTTAAAGCAATGTTTTCTCCGCTTAGCTACAAAAAAGGGCAGACTCAAAAACAAGCGCTTTCTCGTGTCAAGGTTCATCTTCCATCACGAATATGAAGGCTGCAGCTGCTTTCACACGTTACGTTTTTCGAGGGGTCGAGAGCTGAATAAAATGTCGTGCGTCCAGGGCAAATCGTTGGAACCACAGTGCGCAAATTTTGAGTGCTCTTCCCCATGCATCCCTAGCGCGACGAAATGCAGGAATCCCAGACCGAAAAGGGAAGAAGGGAAAAAACCTCAATTAACCCCCATCTCATCTCCAGCAGACCCCTACTTTGACAACTTCAAATTTTCCCCTTTGAGTCCAAAATGATAATGTCTGTACATGACCCACTCAGTAGAAAACGTGAGATGAAGGATTCTCGCAAAGCAGCTAAGAGAGCTCGCAAAGAAACAAGCGAAGGTGACATCTCGGAACAGATGTACGCCGTATTCGTCAAGTCCGCAGTGGACTCGCTAGAAAAGGTATGTTTGATGGCCAAGTGGCATTTGCTTTCTACTCTCTTATTTCAATTTGTTTATCGTGAGATTTAATGCTAACTTTCTCAGAACGACACCTTGAAAGTGAACACCCTCACATCGAAAATTAGTTTGCCCTTGGCTCACTCCGATGCGATCTCGCTTCCAAATTTCTCTATCGTGTTGAAAAGCCTCATTGCAAATATTGCTAAACTCGATAACTCTGCATCATCCGCATTAGTCTCAGCTATTATCAATTATAAGTGGCTAGAGGTTCCAGACAGTGCCAAAAGTTCAGGCGACTTTGGTGAATTTCTCGAAATTTACGCCCTGTTTATCAATGTGCTTGTCTCCTCATACCCAAAATACCTTCATGACATCATCAAGAAGCTCGTAAAAGAGTTTCCCGACGTCAAAGACGATACCTATCCGCATCACGAAATCTTGAGGAGATTTATCACATTTATACCCACCTGCATTAACACCATTCCGGTCACTCTCGCGAGACAGTTCCCGCACCATTTATCATCAACTCCAAGAGATATTTATAACTATGTTAATCATTGCATGCAAATTATGAAATACTGCCCAGATTTGCAATTTCCTGTGTGGCAAATGATTGTTGAGTGCTGCATCAAATTGGACGTTGAATTGCAGAATGAGATTGACGATTTGGATGACGATCTCATTGAGGAGCTCATCAACGATGACGAGGAGGAAATAGACGATGATCTAGACGAGGACGAGGACAATTTTGAAGCAGGCGCCGAAGTTTATGAGGTGACGTCAACGAAAAATATAAAGAGACTTGTTTCGAAGCTAGATTCCAGTTTGGAATTGCTTTTGCAATCCACAACCGGTGCATTCACTCCAGAGGAATTGGACACAGGAAACGGCGTCAGTCTATTTAACACACTTACTTCTTTATTCAAAACACACGTCTTGCCTACGCATTTCACGAAATCCGTGCAATATCTCATGTTTCATATTTCACAGTACCAGCCAGAATTGGCTGACTCGTTCTTGGTATTGCTTATTGACACTGCCTTTAACCCTCTAGAGGTCATTGAGAAGCGACTTAAAGCCCTTCAATACTTAGCGTCATACATTTCCCGCGCCAAAAATTTGACGAAACATCAAGTTGTTTTCGTGGTCACTTATCTCATTGGGTGGGTCAACAAGTATATTTCGGAGAGAGAAATGGAAGTGCTCGATCTCGATTCGCCGGCAGCTTCTTCAGCGAGCACCGCCACAGGTGGCATGGAGAGATTCAAGTTGTTTTACGCCACTTTTCAAGCGTTGCTCTATATCTTCTGCTTTAGACACAAGCAATTGGCCCGTGCACCCGAAGATGTGAGAAGTGGTGAGAGCGAATGGGAGAGTCAAATTGATAAATTCTTCCTGAGAGTGATCCTTACAAGGTTCAATCCTCTCAAATTCTGTGACGAAACCGTGGTGGCGACGTTTTCAGATATCGCCTCGATGCTTGGAGTGTGCTTCTGCCAGACAATTATTGACAATAACAAAAGAGAGCAGATGGCTCAAGCTACGTCCAAACTCCCATCTTCAATCGGTAATTTTAGACATAAGCAAGAGTTTTTGGACCTCGAGGGCTACTTCCCTTTCGACCCTATGGTGCTCCCGAAGTGTAAAAAGTTCATCAGTGCAAATTACGTTGAATGGCGAGAAGTCAATCCAGCACCCGCCGACGACGAGGACGAAGACTCAGGGAGTCATGGTGATGACATGGATGAGGACGATGATGACGAAGATGACGAAGATGACGATGAAGATGACGATGAAGATGACGATGAAGATGAGGATGAAGATGACGAAATTGATGAGGATGACAACGACGACAAGATTCGCGATGCCACACGTGCTGCTGAAGACAGTGATGAAGAGATCACCAGTGACGAAGAGGAAGATTAAGGTAATGCCCAAAGACACGTTCTTTCACCGCATGATTTGAAATTTTGCTTCTCGCCGCCAATGGTGTTGATATGATATCAGTCTTTATAAGCATGAAATAAAGTTTTTGCAAAGTTTTATTTTGGCTCGTTACTTGTAGATTTGTCTTGCCAACCTTTGCTTGTTCGACACCGATGATCAGATCGCCGTATTGCGGTTAGATCGGTCGAAATCCGCCGCACGTTTTCTATTCGAGATTTTCGTATTACTTCTTATCTGACCCGACCCGATCACACACTACCTCATACAAAATGCCTATAGATCAGATCCCCAACGGTTGATCGATCAAGAATTTGCCGCACAAGCCCAGCTTTCCGAGTTGACTCAAACGGGACCTGATTTCAAAAAAAGCTGAACCACTTCAAAGGAATGGTGCTCCACACCTTTCTAAGTGCGCTAAGAACTGACAAACATCATGTTTCATGTTATTTTTTGACCTCAGCACTATAAAAATCTGGTCTTATCTCGTGACGTATTCCCTTCTCGTGATCTTTCGATCTGCAAGCAAACTTGTCTATTTTGCCTCCTTGATAGAGTGATGGAATGCCAAGTCATAGAAGTATCTGAGCCGATCTGAAGTCAGAGGATTTTGCCTCTCACACTAATGAAGCATTCTTTGCGGGAGAATTGATCTTGTGGTACTAACATATGTGACCGCAATGCCTCTTGTTGCCATTTCGTAATTTTGACGACTGATAAGCTGAAAAGTGGGGCAAACGCGAGATTTTTGGGTTAAGAGATCTGAAATTCGCCTTGAAAACCATGACTTGATGATGCCATTGTACATTTTCGATAGGCACCAGCGGGCAACATGAGTTTAATGGGGATACACATCCAATGTTTGGATCAAAAAATAAAAACAAGAAAAATAAAAAAAACGTTCAAGCACGAGGGAACGACATAACTCAACACGGAAGCCCAGTGCGAATTGGTCAAATTGTTTCCTTGCAAAGCATCTATCATGGAATCTGTCAGCTGGATGATTTCACTGCTCAGAATTCACCTTCCACTTATGTTTGACCATCAACCTATGGCTGTTTCAAAGGAATTATCAAAAAATGTTCGATGCGAAATAGTCTCGATTGTGTTCAAGAAGTTAAGAACTGCCTCTGGAAAAACAACAAGGTTTCTTTGGCTGTTTAGGCTGAGCTTATCGAGTGGCGGACTGCTAATATAATCCTGCTGACCAAAAGCACATTCTGCAAGCACCAATTCAAGATAGAGCTTGGTCTGCAAAACGAAGCTTTACAGATTCATATACTAAGCATGCATCGTCGTTCACTTTTTGAACTCTATACTGCTCGGGAGTCGCTCGAACATCGCTCCAAAGCTGTGATCTGCACACTTTGGCTCAACTATTACTTAGTCAAGAGTTTCGAACATTCTCCCATCTACACAAATCTGATGAGTGACATGCTTTATCGATCCACTGAATACAACGAAGCTCTTGAAAAAATGAGGAGCAGTCTCACCCTCCTTCCCAAGAAAAAAAAAAAAAACACATCAAATTCGAATGATTGAGACTGATTCTGGGTTTGTTATTATGTTTACTTCTGCCGGCTCTTTGACGACTCTAACTCTTTTTTTTTTTTTGTCTGATTCATATAATACGATGAATCTTTAAAAAAAAAAAAATCTAATTAAAGGACTAAAACATCATATTCCAAGAGATTACAAAAGATTCAGCGGGTCTAAGCGCCGGTGGACATATCCGTAAAATGCTTTTCAATGTGAATGCATGAAGTGAACTGTTAATCTTAATGATTACCATTTACAAGCAAAAAAAAAGGTTGTATGTGGCAAAGAATGACACAGCTACATTTTTTTGTCTGATTCATCTGACTAGAGGGCTGAAAACTTAACGAAATTATAATGCGCTGGAAAAAAAAAAAAAAAAAAGAGAGAGAGAGAGAGAGAGAGAGAGAGAGATAAAGTCAAAAGCCTGGTTCTTGAACCATGGGGTCTCCTTACTTGTTTGATGACGTGTTCTTTCTAACTAAGACCATGACGACCTGGTATTTTTTTTTCTTGGTATATTGATGGAAGCATATCAGAAAGTTGGACTATGCTTGCCATGCGTGAATTCAGCCTGGATTGCGTATCTGGAGTGTAAATGATTATTCTCTCTTTTCATAAGCTTTTTTTTTTTTTTTGTCTGATTCATCTGATTAAAGGACTAAAACTATAAGCGATGGCCAAAACTTTGTTCTCAAGCTGCTTATTTTTTTTTTTTTAAAGAATCAATATGCATTACAGGAGGCCGTTATTAGGCTAATGGCACAAACTTCTCTACTGTTATATTTATGTAACTTCGTATAGTTTTTTTGAGTGTATTTTGTTCATGTGCAGTAGGTTCCATGGTCTAGATGGTTATGACATTCGCCTCACACGCGAGAGGTCTCGAGTTCGATCCTCGATGGAATCACTAACTTTTTTGTCCTGTCTTTCTTGGGATTGTCTCCGTAGCTTGGTAAGTCGCCAAAGCTACCAGCGACTTCTTTTTCTTAAAGTTCTTATGTTCGAGATTTTTTGCTCTTCCGATTTGTACCATAATCAATGGCAGCAAAAGAATTTCAAAAGGTCGGGCAAAGAAAAAAACAACCACACCTTTCAAGCATTAATGTCAGAAAGCCGCCAACCTGAAGTTCATGCGTTTTTAATCTATTTGCTGATTTAAGATTGGATACTTATCACTAAATTGCTTGTTGGAACCTCCATGATGAAGTCTCTCCTCAATTGGTGCTACTGTTTCTTTAAATAGTGTAGCCCTTTGACAACTCAGGTGTCAAAGATTCCACTCAAAGGAAGCCGGCTCACACTCAGTTGCAAATTTTGAGTCCTTTCGACCCCTATGTTATATCTTGGACCCATGAGGAAGCTTGATCCAATCCTTGTAAGATGCCACCTCCTTCGGATATCTATCGGTTCACAAGCGTTCTTTCTTCTCCAAGACTTCGTCTTTAGAGGCAACGTCGTCCCTCGAATTGCTTTCTTCATTTGCTTTGGTGTCTGTAATGGGCACTTCCTCCGACTTTCGCAGCTCTCTGGAATTATCAAGTCCACCGGTCTCTGTTTTCATGTCAGCAGGATCCTTATGTGCGTTATCTTCTTTCAGTTCGCCCGTCTTATCCGCTTTGCTAACTTCCGTCTCGTCCTTATTCCGGGAGCTTTTCACTAAATTTAAGGTCTTTGTTTCCATTGAAGCTGCCTCTTGTTAAGCTATCTCGAGCTCCATTTTTTCTTGCAATCTCTCGAACAACTCGACTCGTGTCTCGTATTTCGTGAAATCACTATTGAGATGGTATAGAAAGGGCTCATACATCAATGTGTTAAAGTCAGGAGCAGCGTCCACGAGCTCCTGAGTTTGCCAAACACTAGTTTCATGATCTCTGACTCGTGCATTGCGGTCAAATCACGAGTCAGAATATACGTGTAATATACACGCAGTAAATCGATCAACTAGGTGTACGAACAGTAGAACTTTTGTCAGAGACTCGGATCTGGATAACGGCTTGTAGACATAGGTCGGCTGAAGCGATCGGATACAGGCTCGCTTGAGACTTTTTACTCATTTGATATGAGTTTTGAACCAAATAAACCATCCAACGAAGTCATCCAACGAGGTATTGTGTATTTTTTTTTTATTTTTTTCATTTCTTTTTATTCCTTGGGCGATCGCCATTCGTTTGGCCACATAAAGTGTGATCGGTCTTACCGGTCTTTCCGAACAATTTAATTTACTCGGTCACTTCGAAAGATGCGGGATCTTTCCTTGACACAAAGAAGCTCTTGACCCGAGTGTCTTTAGTATTACTATGGTGATAAAAGAAGATTAATTGATCGTTTGCAAATAATGGATGTTCTGCCTAGTCTATAGATATTTGCGGTTGGGTCACGTCAAGGTCAGAAGCTCACGGCGAAAAGGCTGACGAGATCCACACAGTACACAAAAATCATTAGCTATAAAGGTTTTTTTTTTTTCGTAACATGATCCAAATTCTTGAAAAGCATACGTCTTCCTCGAGAAAATTCGTATGAGAATCAGCTGTCGTTCTCCGCAAATGACAGAATACGCATATAATCGCAGACTACTGCGGCTGCGAAAAATATGAGATCTGAATTAATGTACGTGAAAGCGCAAGCTTTTTATGAAATCTCATTTAAGCCTTGACTAAGTCGCTTGTTCCCAATTCTCATATAAATCTTTTATGCTCTCGCGTAGATCTCAATTTTTTGCACTGAAAATAAAATTTTGCTTGTTTGAAGTAAGAGCAAGGGAATGTTTCAATTGGTGACATATACCGAGTTTCCACATGTGCCGAAACTATATTCATTGGGATTTTTTTTTTTTGAGCTCCTAAATGACGCCCAACATAACGAAGAATCTTTTTTTTTTTTAAGAAAAAAACCCGGCAGCTTCACAATAAATTCAAACTTGATAACGAGAACGTTTTCTGTTAAAATCCTTAACAGTAGACCAACCACGGATCATACGTGCCTATGCATGAGACCGTGGATCCGGAGGCCCAATCAGAGTGACTTTCGTGTCTTCGACATCTTCCCAGCCTGGAGTTTGACCCCCTCTCTACAACGAGTGTGCGATGTCTAAACTATGGTGGCAGGAGACTGGATTCTTATCGCCCATGCACCTACGCGATATATTGGCGCCATTGGACACCTTGGAAAATTGAAAAACTTCAACTGGCTTGTCAAGATTGTTACAAAGATTTAAGCGGTCAGGCTAAGGGAGGCGGGAATTTAGGTTTTCACTCCTCTTGCGGATGACATGTGGTCTCGAGCCAATCGGCCCTTCGGCCCTTCGGACTTCACGCCCAATGGGGCGATGGCATCACACGACACGAGAGGTTGATGTCAATCTGAGTAGAGGCTTTCATGGGGGGTAACAGTCCTGGGGAAGCTTTGGGAGTAGCAAATGTATAGCACATACTCGCTTAGATTGATGTTGCGAACTACTATAGCCTCTTTTCTTTTACAATTTTTGAGCCCCGGGTTAACGTATCCCCTGTAAATTTATCCGCGGCATTATGATAATTTTCTAAAGACAACAAAAAAATGAATAACGTTTTGAAGAACAACTAACGAAGTGAGCCTAGTGTGGTATCAGGTTTTATTTTTGCGAGAGACCGCTTTTTGGTAAAAAAAGCAAAAAATTTGATAGCGAGTTTAACTTTATCATGACTCAAAGGTTTAAAATGATCTACGCGTCTTACTGTTCTTACTATACTTGAAGAGCAAAGATCTTATTCTCATAATCTTATTTTTGAGATAACGAGTTGTAAAATCATATGATTGATGAGTCTTGAGCAAAACATTGCTTTTAAACCTACAAGAGCTTTCAAATCCGGATCTATTAGTGCAGCAAGTTAATTTAAAATAAATGAAAATTTGAGCAAATGTTCTGGACAGGCATTCAGAATATCGAGTTCAATACAATCTTAAGAATAATTGAAGACATATTTCAGGAGGTGAGTACAACTCAAAATACGGTTTTCAGAATGGTACACGAAAGAAGAAACATTACGGTTCAAGAAGAGAAAGTGCAATAAAGGCTTTAGTAGTCAAATTCTTGTCTGTTGTGTGAGAGTGCAAGATTTTTTAGCATTATATGTGAGCTTTGTCGCGCTTGAAACCCACGACATTGCTTCTGTGCCATTGTGACGTGTAAAAATCATTCTTCACCAGTCAAAAAGATTATATATCGACTAATTGAGAAGGCTTTGTAATTTCTTATAGCCCGTTTGAGTCACCAGGAAATGGCTTTACAGTTGAGCGAAGTGAAGCAGTTCTCTTATCTTTCAGAATAGCTTCAACTGTTATATTTGCTAATAGTCTCGAATTTTCGATGACACGTTTGCATAGCTAAATAAGAATCTGTGTTGTGGGCCTTTGTAATTGACTGGTATTGGCTTAAATCCTAAAACCTTAGCACCGCGTCTGTTAACACTCATCTAATCTTTCTTCTTTGTGGACCTATGAGCCCACCTCCTCTATTGAAGGCTTTTTATGGCCCTGGCCATTGATTGCGTTCAAGCGTACAAAGTTTCAAGTCTTACCACGCGTTAAATAGGTCCATTAAGCTGAGTGTAGCCTTCAGATGAATCGAAAGTATGAATCGAGACTCTATCAGACTGCTCAATCAAAGATCTGTACTTGCAACAGTTTCAGTGTCCAGACTAAGAAAATCTAATTTTCTTGTTCGATTCATGTTTATTGAAGGAAGCCCCTAGTAAACCAGAGACGAAAACTATATATTGCTATAGAACACCCAGCAACACACTCAGGATTCCACGCTCTTTGCCTTGGCAGGAGAAGCCTCACTGTGTTTTACAGCAAAAGCACCTCAGATATGCGAAAACATTACATTTTGAACGCAGGGCTCGAATCGCGGTTGAATAAGTTTGTGGTTGGAAATCGTTTCTGTCGAAGCCGCTATAACCTCGCGAACAAAAAAAGGACATTTTTTTTTTTTTTTTAAAGAAACAATATGCATTACAGGAAGCCGTTTTTAGGCGACATATGAAAAGGACCAAGCTTATTTAGAGCACCGTTCGTCCAGAACAAATACACTTTACTCTTATCAATCCGTTTCACGTCTAAAGACCAACCCCGCATCCGCTTTCCGGCTTTTTTTTTTTTTTTTTTTTTTTTTTTTTTTTTTTTTTTTTTGTCTGATTCATCTGATTAAAGGACTAAAACTATAACGAAATTATATAAAAACCTCTAACCAGCTCCCAAGAAACGTACCTAGTGTCGAACTCGGGTCGCCTCACTTAAGTCCGAACCACGGACTAAGACCGACGTACCTGAAGGTAAGCCAGGCTTCTAAAAAAGACCTCAAGCAGTTCTAGAGATACGATCTGACGATCCAAGATAATTTGATATAAAGATAGATACACCCATTATCGTCTTAATCACAAAAGGTTCCATGGTCTAGATGGTTATGACATTCGCCTCACACGCGAGAGGTCTCGAGTTCGATCCTCGATGGAATCAGAAGTTTTTTGATCTTTTAAAGAAGTACGATACAAAAAATGACAATTATGACATCTCTTTCCTATTCCCGAATACCACGCATTATCGTTAAGTTTTTACACTTGAGCGAGAGCACAGACGCACATGTATAAAAAATATCAGCTTTAATAACCAGTTGTATTTGACATGGGCGCGACTCTAAAAACTATTTCTCTTCATCCGAGTCGTCCTCAAGATCCAAATCAGGGATTTCGATCTCAGACCCACTATCTGATTCCATTTCCTCTGCGGCAATCTCTTTTTTTCCAGAAACGGTCTCGGTGATCTGGATTGTTTCAACCACCGCACCTTCATTTGACTCATGAGCACTCATCTCTGGCTCTACGACTACCTGTGTATTCTTTTCAAAAACTTGTGTAGGCTTCGTTTTGAAAATGTCTCTTTCTCCGGCTTCGGTGGCTGGCTCCTTTGTCACCTTGATATGTCCGTTTTCTTCTTCCTCGCTAGCTGCAGAGCCTGTTTTCAACTTCTTGGCTACATGTTGCAGTTTGACTTGTCCCCTGAACTGTTCAACTTGCCTCTCGTCGGCCTCGTCGTCATCTTCGTCTTCGTCGTCGCCTTCAATCTCGGCACTTGCCATATTTTTGATAAGCACAGGTAAAGGCGGCAATCTGGGCGAGCTCAACACACCGAGAGTATCGGAGTGAGGCAAGATTGCTTGTGCAATGGGGAATATGGAGGCAGATTCCGGGGCCGGGTGCAACAGAGCGGCAACTAGAATGTCCTCAAGTTCAGCAGAAACATGGTTATGCTTGGATGTGTCGGCCTGCTTGACAGCCTCGATGACCACGTGTTTGAGGATCTTGTTATAGTGCGTGGAGGATATAGGCACGCGTCTGATCACACAGGCGAAGAAAACAAGCACGGTTTTCCTCGTATGGGCCGGCACCGAGCTCCGGAAAAGGTGCTCGTGCGAAATGAGGTCCGACAACGGCACCGCGGCGTTTCTCTTTGTGCGTTTCCGGGCAGATTTTGACTGCTGCGAGAGCTTGACTTTGCTCGCCTCGTCGACGGCCGTCAAGGCCCCCACACGCGGCTGGACCAAGAAAATCGCCGCTTCAAGCACGCGGGACACCAGCGAGTGGTCGCTGAAAAAGCTCTGGAGCCCAAGGTACTTTGTGGCGCACGCCACAGTCTCGCACATCATGTGCTCATGTGCTAGCACCTTTGCGTGGTCCAAGCGCTTGTGCTGGAGGAACACCAACAGCTCCAACGTGGCAAGCACAGAGGTCACGTGCGGTACAAGCAGCGCCGAGAACTGGGCGGGCAATTGCCGCAAGAGGGCCAATGCAGCCACATGGCACCTGGTCAAAGAAAGCTCAATGTACTGCTTGACTTCGGCGTCGCGGATTTCGCGCTTGAACGCCACAAACCGCGTGTTGAGCGAACAAACAAGGTCAACCACGCTGAGCACCTTCCCCAAGGGCACACAGACGGAGAACCTCGTGCCCGAAAGCAAGTACCCTTGCAAAAGCTCAAAGAGCACCTGCACACGCTGCAGAATGGCGAAAATCGTGTCCGGGTGGTTGATGTCGATGCTGAGCAGCGGGAAGAGCCCCTCGGCTGCAGCCCCGCCAAGCGTCTTGAAGAGCGCACTGGTCTCCTGGTCCTCCTGGACATTGAGAAAGCTGCTATAGATGTCAAGAGTCGAGGTGGTCTCCGCGACAAGTGCATGCACGTCCCGGAGCCAGTGGTCCTCAGGGGCGTCCTTCTCAATCACCGGCAAGCACGCTAGCGCCAGGCACGCCAGGGCGCGGAGCGACAGCGGATAGTTCAAAAAGTGCGGTTCCATGACCATTCTCAAAAGCTGTGTCTTGAGTTTGTTCGCATATGGCCGCGACGTGGTCGGGTGTTCCTCGACTAGCTTTTGCAAGGACAGCAAGACAAGCGTGGGACAAACGGGCAACTTTTCCAAGAGCACAGCAAAGATACTGCCGAGATTTGGAGTCAAGATCTCGCGCGTGAGCGTGGGCTTTCCCCGGATGTTGTCGCAGAGCCGGCACAAACACTGGATGGCGTTTTCAAGCACGGCTCCGTTCTGCGCGTGCGAAGTTCCAAGCACCTTCAAGATCTGGGCGAAAAACGCCAGTCCTTCCGAGCCTACAAGCTCCGAACTGTCGGCCAAGACATGGACGATGTTGACGCCGCACCACACCGTGTAGGTGTCGTTGGAGCGGCAGAAATTGAGAGTGCGGCTGGCCAAGTGCTTGAGGTCGACTTTCGAGACGCCAGAAAAGGTTGCTTTGGCTTCGTGGAGCGCCGAAAGTATGGGGATTATTGACTCTGGGGTCGTTTTAAGCTGGTCAAGGACCACGGCCAAGGGGAGAGACATTGGGGGCTAGCGTGGTCACGTGACAGGCGTTTTGAGATTCAAAGGACACTAATTGAGCAGTCGGGACAGAAACACACAAGAGGTTTTGGTGTTTGGTCTGTTTTAGAGTTGTCTCAAGAAGTCTGCTTTTTCCCTTTTGGAAGCGATGAGGCCGATGCGCTTCCTATGTACGGTACTGCATAGAAGGCAAAGACGGGTTCAACGGGCAACGAAAACTTCATGAAAAGAAATAGAAAAAGGGTTTGAGTATGATTAGAGATATTTTCGGCCTTGTTCATTAGTTAAGAACTTTTTCTGGCTTATTTCTAGAGCTTGTAGTGATTTTTGGGGACTACCTGTAAAGCGCTTCGAGACAAGGTGAGGCACGTGATCCTTTAGAGAACGCAAGCTTTCGATCACGTGGAATTTGAATCCGGATGTGAAAGACGAATTTTCTTCAATAAAGACACATTATCTATGGTTTTTTTTTTCATTGGTCTTTTGAGTCTTGAGTAATAACTGAGTTGTCGTAATACAAATGAAATGACAGTTAACTCGCGCTCCAGCTTCTAGAGACATCTTATGTGCGCTTTGGTGTAGTCCATAGCAGATCATGTCCTTCCAGACTAAAAAAACTGTTTTCGCATTGTGTAAGATTCTATATTTATGTGAAAGCTCACAGAAGCTGGCTCAGTGCACATTGCACCATCAGATGAAGGGATTCCTCAATCCTCTCCTGGGATTCACGGCCCTGACGGACTGGCCTTAGAAAACGTCGCTCAAAAGGTTGTGGAACCCAAAAGGCTCATACAAGGTTCCCTCACCCTCGAAGAACTTGGACATTGACTCGACCCAGTGCAATCTCAACGAGTGCAACATTGCAGAGGTGCCCTCCATGACGACCAAAATCACGACGGTCAACACCAACCACATGGCAAAAAGAAACACGGTCATGATTACGCCCACGGCGCCGGTCATGCCAAACGCATTGTTGATGGTCATGGTCCACAAAACCGTCGACAACTGTGCGTGAGCCAACGACAAAGCCCACAATCTCAAGTAAGATGCCGTGTGCGACACACAGTTCAAGCAGAATTCAATGGTATGGATGACTTGGTGGATCATGATGTCACCGAAGTTGTGTGCCTCGTGCTCCTCTTCGTCGTCGTCGCCATGACTCTCGCCATGAGCCTGGTCTTCACCAGACTCCTCGTTCCCAAGCGCCTGGTACTGATGTTGCTTCGCCTCTTTGTCCATTTGACGCTTCATATAAAGAGGCTTCACAAACACCAACCAAGGGATGCACACCAATGCAATGGCCAAAAGCGCCAACTGCACAGATGCCTGGCCTTCATACAACGGCTCGACCACCGTGCCGGGAGACAAGAACATTGTGATCAACATGTTCAACAACCCAGGAGGCTGTTTCTGGATGGCAAACCAGTTCACGGTCCATTTGTAAACGATACAAAGAGACAAGTACCCGAAAATACCCTGCATGAACAACAAGCCAGGGATGAAGTTGCCGACAATGTCGATGCCGCTCTTGAAATAGAGCGCATTGACCAACGAGAAGAAGTATGAGTATGTCATGTGCATGTAGCCCATCAACACAGACAATTTCATCTTGTAGGAGTTGGAAAACAACAACGCGTTTTCGGACCCGTGCCAGGCGGGATCCAAGCCAATGGCGTAGACGCCCACTTGTGTGGCATGAATGGTTTCACCCACCTTAAAGTTCTCTGGCCATTTCCAGCCCGAGGGGAAAAAGTCCATGGATTTCGAGAACAAGTCGTTGTAGAGAAATCCCGTGTACATCGAGAATATGCCCATGAGCAACAAAATGTACCTGCCCGAAAAAGCCATGTCGAAGATCTCGTCACGTTTCATGGCCAAAATGGATTTCTCGTAGTACACCATGACCGCAGCGGCCATGAACAAAATGAGCCCGTGGCCCAAGTCTCCGAACATCACCGCAAACAAGAACGGGAACGTGATGATCGTGGCCAAGCCCGGGTTTACTTCGCGGTAGCTGGCGATTCCGTAGGTGTCACAAATGCTCTGGAATCCAGCCGTAAACTTGTTGGTGCGGTGGAAAGTGGGCGGGGTCTTGGTGGTTTCCAAGACATTCACGATTGTGGGCACAGAGCCGCCTGTAGAGACCACGGCGGCAGTCAAGGTCTCGATCTCGTCGCTTGGAATCCAGCCTTCTCCAATCAAAGATCTCCTAGAGTTGTCGTAGTCGCACAAATTCATAGTTTTGTACACTGCCTTCTCGCGTGCAATCACCAGCCACCACCTGCCCAAGTCCCGGGAAATGGCCACCAACTCAGAGTTCAAGGCACGCTCGGTTTGGCTTAAAACAGTGGCCAAGTCGGCCAACTTCACGTCTACGGTTCTCAACTGCTCGGCTCTCTGGCTGGCAGAGGTTTCAATGTCGTATAAGTCCGCCTCCAAAGACTGGGCGATCTTGCGGATTCTCTGGTGGATCATCGAACCGTGCGAGAAAATGATGAACGCGTTTTTCGCCACGTACGTGTTGCTCTTGGCGTCGTAGACCGGCTCGGCCAACTCCTCGGTGTAGTAGTACAAGTTACCACGCAAGATGCGCCACAAGATCTGCTGCAAAGGCCCGACTTTCTGGCGGTCAATGACGCCACAAATGAATTTGGTCTGGAACTCCGCAACGCCGCCAGATTCAAGCTGCGCAAGCGGCTCGTCCTCATCCTGTGGACCCGCGGGCCCCACGTTCGCCTTGAAAAAGTTCTGCACTGCTTGGACGGTCAGCTTGAGCTGTTTCAAGTCCTTTTGTTTGTCGTATAAGGACTCTGCAGAGGCCGAAAGATCCAGCGTACGGGCCTCTAGGAGAGTTGCGTTTTGAGCAAACTCGTCGATTTCCGCTTGCGGGTACACGACGTCGTCATCGTAGGGGTAAAGTTTAGTGTCGATTCCCTTTTTGTCGAGCTCTCCTTTGAAGAAAGCGTACTGGCGCTCGATTTCGTCGAGTTTGCGCAATTCCTCGACGAAACTGCGCTGAAACTCGCTGACGTTTTTGTTCAAATCGCGAAACTGGATCAAGTTGAGCTTGCCAACTTTATGGATAACGTCTCTGGATGTCTCTGCGGGCACGTAGAGCTGAATCAAGGACATTTCCGCTGAGCCTGGCGATAGTTAGTAGATGATTGGAATGAGGGGACGGTTTTTGGGGGTTTGCAAGATTGCAAGTGGCCAAAAGACCAGATAGATTGTTTTTTCGGAAAGCAAACATACGGAAAACGGCCTCGTATTTCCCCGACATGATGGGCTCGGGAAGATTGCTGGGGCTTGAAGTGAGAATTCTATGGAAATAGGTGACTAGTTCGAGGTAATAAAGATAGGCTCGGAGTCGCCAGTGGGCGCGGGCACTATATGCAAGATGACCCTCAAACTGCCCGTGCCTTTTGAATAATGGGAGCTACAGAGAGGATGAAAGAAGGGGCAATTACGATTAAATGACGGCGTGGGAGCATTGGGTCGCAGCTCATTGGAAGTGCTTATGAAGCAATAAAAAGTGTGCTCAAACACTTTTATATTTTCTCTTTCCTTCTTTTTTTCTTTCAACTCCTCCTGTTTTTTCTTCCCTCTTTTTTTCGCAGGAAGCAAGGCGCGCATTGACCATGGGAGCAACTGATGAGTAGTTAGATAACGCCTCGCTTTTTCAGGAATAGCGAATAAGAAAAACCTAGTGTGGAAAAAATGAATATGGGGTAAGACTTTTGCTGGGGCAGAAGAAAGACGGATTAAGGTCACTTTTGGACAAAATTCTATTGTTTTTCCTAGAAGATAAAAAACACAAGTGTCCTCAGTGGTAGTCTGTATTTTCTATTAATTTTGCATAGCTTTACCGATGTATGTCTCTCCTTCTGTTTGAGGCTCAAATACTCTCATCCTTACCGGGGCCAGTAATGGCGCAAGTCCCTTTCTCATAAATCACGTATGTCCTTGCAAGACTAGCGAACTATTGCGATTACGACCTCGTGAGTGGGAGAAGCGAAAAAAACAAATTCGATGAAACGCTTGATTCCACGATTTCTTTTCCAATTTTTTTTTTCGAATCCTTTTGCAGTTCTTCCAGATTTGATCGAAACATTGAGGAAACCCACAATTGTTGAAGCGCTCTATAGTTGGCAACTTGGCACTAAGGCTCGGGCAGTGGCTGTGGCAGTGAGAAGAGGGAAAAAATATTTGAGCGAGCGAGCGTAGGAGGAGGAATGGCTGGACTATTTGCCTATTTGCCTCCCATTGTGACGCTAAAAAATATCCGATATTTGGCCAGAATATTTATTTATTACATTTATGTAAAATCAAGAACTTTCCCTCATTTCTTGCCAAACTAGGCCCTCAAGGAATTGCCCCTTAAATCTAATTTCTTTCCTATCTCTCTTTCCCATCTCCCTTTCCCATCATCTTTTTTCCCATCTTTCTTTCCCATCATCTTTTTCCCCAATCTCTCTCAACTTCGTTGGCCCACGAGGGCGTCGCCTGCAGTACCTCCTCACTACATCTAGATGCTCATCATCCCAAGCACCATAAACCATTTACCCAACTACTTTACTTGTACATAAAACGCCACACCACACACCACAAAATCAAGGTCTGACGCATCATGAGGAATCTTGTGCTCTTGAATAAAGGTGAGATTGTGCCGGAGCCGCGCACGTGCCCCGGCCTCGTGCCCGTGGACGCGGTCTTCGACACCATATCAGATACAGTGACAATCTGTCTTAGGGCGCCTGAATCCTCCGAAATCGAGGTCCAGCAGTACATGAAAGACGGGCGGGTGCAGGTCTTGGCGCTGTTTGCCGGCCCAGCGGCGCCGCTCTTGAGTTTCAGCCACTTTGTCGACGCCACGCTCTTGGTTTTTGTGTTTGCAAACGGCGACCTTATCACCGCCCAATACGGGCTCTATGATGCCCCTGACGGCCACGAGGTGCGCGGATCAGAGGAGGATCTGTATAATAATTTCTCTGGCGGCACGAACGTAGACTTCCCTGCAGCTGCCATCGAGCTTGTGGGCCTGATAGACGCCGGGATCAGTGCGGCCAAATGGGCCCCTGACGAGGAGCTGTTGGCGCTCCTAACCGCCGACCAAAACGTCGTGGTGCTCTCCCGCCAGCTCGAGCCCATCGCTGAGCGCCCCCTTGACCCACAGGATATCCTTGTAGCCGACGCCAAGCACGTTTCAGTCGGCTGGGGAACCGCCGAGACTCAATTCAGGGGTAAAGGTGCCCGGGCGCTAGAGCGCGAGCGCGAAGCTACGCGCCACGCGATCCGTCACGCCGGCGCCTTTGACTTGAAAGAAGACGCAGAGTTGCGTGACCCCACCGTGGCGCCCGTTCAAAGGGGCACTGCATCATCCTTTGACCCGGGCTCGGCGCGCATCAGCTGGCGCGGCGACGGCGAGTTTTTCGCCGTGCTGACTTTGGAGAACGCGGAGCTCGAGGCCACGGGCGAGTATGTGCCCCGGCGCGTGGTGCGGGTCTTCAATCGAGAGGCCGAGTTGGACTCGGTTTCACAGCCTGCAGACGGGTTGGAGCACAATGTGTCGTGGCGGCCGCTGGGGCTGCTTATAGCACAAACGCAGCGGACTGTGGACGAGGACGGCGAGGCAACGTTGCAGGTGCTGTTTTTCGAGCGCAATGGCTTGCCACATGGGGACTTTGCCACTAGGCTCGATCCTTCTTCCGAGGACGTGAGGGCTATTGAGTGGTCATGCAATAGCGACACGTTGGCGCTCCAACTCCGTGACCGCGTCCAAATCTGGACCACCAAGAACTACCACTGGTACCTCAAACAGGAACTCTACGTGACAGAAAAGGGGGTAGAAGTCGGAGAGAAAGGGACAGAACTGAAAGAGAACACAGAGTTGGATCAATCCAATGAGGAAGGGCGCGGAATCCAAAACGAAACGCTGTTTATCCGCTTCCACCCAGAAAAACCCTTGCTGTTGATGGTCGGCACCTCGGCCGCCGGCGTGTGGATGTACAATTTCGCCCACAAGACGGCGTGCGGACCCACTATTGCCGGAATGGACGTGGGAATGGCCGTTGTAATCGATGGCTGTGACGCCAAAGTGACTCCACTCGGCGTGGCTAATGTCCCGCCCCCAGTGGCATTCCGCGAGTATGAATTTCCTGCCCCGCTATGTGACGTGACGGTGAATGCGGCCAACGACGTGTTTGCCATGGTTTCTAGCAGGCAGGAAGTGTATTTGTGCACTGTATCTGTGGCGGAGATGAAACAGCACACGGCGCCCCGCCAAGCGACAATTCCAGCACATATACTTGCCCCAGCTGGCGGCGAGATGGTGAAACAGGTTTGTTTCATTGGCCATACAACCGTTGCAGTTTTGATCGACACGCCTGGATCTTCGCGCGTCGAACTTTGGGATGTGACGAGATCAAGTTCTGAGTCTGGTCTGAAATCTGATAATGGCACAAGCTTTGAATCTATCTTGGGCTTTGAGTCCCGTTTGAGTTCGGCTGACCTCGGTGCACGTGCAGTGTTAATCAAGTCCGCTTCAGATTTCTCAAGCGCCGTGGTCGAATGTATCGATGGCCTGCTCCATCAGGTTTCTGCTACAGGCGAGGTGTCGTATTTGGCCAATTTCCCTGTTTTGTGCCACGACTTCGAGGCTGCAATCATTAGCCACGAACCTTCTGACGACGCTGCACCCACGACCAGAGAATGGTCTAAGGATGAGAACAGATTTGGTGAGGGCGCGTGGGATTCCGAGAACTATCCACAAATTTCCCGGATTGCCTCACAAGAGCACGCTATAGTGGCTCTCGGTCTTTCTAGCAGCGGCAAGCTCTATTTCAACGAGACTCAGCTCGCCACCGGCGTCACATCGATCAAGGTCACGCAGGATCATCTCGTTATGACAAACGCACACTCACAGGTTTGCTTTGTCCATCTCAAGACAGTACACGACCCAGCCACGTTCTCGTTTCTCCAGACCCAAGACGCCGTAGGTGGTGTCGACGAACGGATCCGACAAATCGAGAGAGGGTCGGTTCTAGTCACGTGTATTCCTTCGAATGCCTCTGTCGTGCTCCAAGCCCCACGCGGAAACTTGGAAACCATCTGTCCGCGAATCATGGTTCTCAGTGGCGTCCGGAAACACATTGCCAATCTTCAGTATAGCGATGCATTTGTGGCGTGCCGTACCCACCGTATTGATTTGGACTTGCTTCATGACTACGACCCATCGCTGTTCCTAGCCCACGTCGAGCTTTTTGTGCAGCAGATCGGCCGCTCAGACTACCTTGATTTGTTTGTTTCGTGCTTGCACGAGGAAGATGTGACTGCCACAAAGTACAGGGACACGTTAGTTGGGTCTGCCACACAAAAGTTGGCCGCGTTGACAATCGATAAAGAGATTCCGAACGCCCGCAGAATGGTCGTCAATAAAGAGCATGTGCGGGTTTCTTCCAAAATTAACACGATCTGTAATGCGGTGCTTGACGTTTTGTCTCGCCCTCAGTACGAGTCCCAGTTCTTACAGACACGTGTCACAGCGTTGGCATGCCAAGCGCCGCCCAATTTGGCCGGAGCTTTGGAGCTTATCAGCTCGTTGCATGATGACGATGCTCACGAAAAGGCAATCACGCACTTGTGCTTCCTCGCCGACGTGAACAAGCTCTACGATCACGCGTTGCAGTTATATGACGTCAAGATGGCTCTCAACATTGCGCAGAAATCGCAAAAGGACCCCAAGGAATACTTGCCCTTCTTACAGAATCTCCATGTGCAAACGCCTTTACGCCGCCAGTTCTTGATCGACGACTACTTAAAACACTTCACAAAGGCGTTGCGTTGGCTACACGAGCTTGGCCAGGATGCCGAAACCGAGCTAGACGATTATGTGGTGAAACACGCTCTCTATAAAGATGCGTTGGCTATTTACAAATACGATGATGCGCGCAACAAAGAGGTCTTGGCGTTGTTTGCCGACTACCTCTTCGACGAAAGGAAATACAGCGAGTCTGCAATCATCTTGGAGTATCTCGGCAAGCGAGAACAGGCTCTCGAAAGCTACGTGTTGTGCAAGAGATGGAAGGAAGCTCTCGCTATTGCCGAGGCATTGCCCGAACACGAGCTTGTTGTGGCCACTGCCGAAAGGTTGTCGAGCATGCTCGTGGACGACCACAAGTATTCAGACGCGGCCGAGATCGAGCTAAGAATTCTTGGTAATGTGGAGGACGCAGTGAGACTTTATTGCAAGAGCTACCAGTTTGACAGTGCCATATTTTTGGCGGTCGAAAAGAGCCAGCCAGAACTCATAGATTCTGTGGTTGATGTACAGCTCGACGAAGGCTTTGGGGTCATTGCCGAACTTGTTGCGGACTGCACGAGCCAGGCAAACTCACAATTGAAGAGGTTGAGAGAATTGCGCCAGAAAAAAGAGGAGGATCCATATGCGTTCTACGGAATCCCCAACGACGATTTGGACACCCCCGACAACGTGTCTATCGCTGCGTCCGAGACCTCGACCACGCCATCGTTCTTCACCAAGTACACGGGCAAGACCTCGGGTACGGCGAAAACAGGTGCTTCTAGAAAAACATCGAAGAATAGAAAGCGCGAGGAGAGAAAGCGTGCAAAGGGTCGTAAGGGCACAATCCATGAAGAAGAGTACCTCATCAAGTCCGTGGGACGGTTGGTAGAGAGGCTTGACCAGACGGAGGCAGATGCTCTTCGTTTGACCGAAGGTTTGTTGAGAAGATGCAAGATGCAGCAGGCGTACCAGATCCAGAACAACTGGCGCAGCCTTACAAGCTTTTTGAAAGAGCACATCGAGGAAATCCACAACATGAGCGAAAAGGATCGCGAAAGATTCGACGATAACGGCGAGGTGTATCTCATCGAAGAGATCCCAACCCCAAAAATTCGCGACTTCCCGAAGTTGGAGTTGTTAGATTACTGAGGGACTGATGAGAGGTGAGTTCAAAAAGATATAGGATAACGAGGTTATAGGAAACTCACTAACATCATCCAACGTCATCCCAGATGACTCGAAAAATATTTTCCTCATGTCTCAAACAGGCGTTGCCTCAATAAGTTCAGAAACCTCAGGGATTTTCACTCATGTCGGGCTCGATCTTGATGGATCTTTCACGACGAAGCAATTCCGGAAACTTCAAAAACGCATTGCGAAGTCCGTCCGTACATGCCATTTTCCGGCTGGTTCCAAGACACAGATGTTTGGAAGGAAGTCCGCGGGCCTCTCCGTGGCCGGTGGCCTCCACCTCGGTTCCATCGTTAAGCACGATCCTAACTATGGCGACCTGGGCCATTGAAAATACGCTGTGCTCGGTGTCAAAGTCCTCACTTTCGACGCGGCAATCGAGTATCTGAGACAGCCAGCCGTTGAAGCCAAAACACTCGTTGACCATGTTGATGAGTAGCGCAGAAGACACAGAGCGCATGCCAAACTTGGCCAAGCCGCGCAATTCTCGCTTTTCAAGCACCAACTCGAGCCGGGCCTGGAATGTGCCGATTTTGGTTTTCGCCCATGGCGAAAGCAACGGACAATCAGGCTCAAAGTCGTCATCTGACTCGTTTTCAAAGAGCGAAAGGTCGGGGAAAAGCACCAGGTTAGTCACCGTATCCGCGTCCTCAACTGGCGCAACATCGTCCTGTCCTGTTGCCAGATTCATCATATAAATCAATAGAAAAGAACAGAGTGTAAAGAGGAAAGGGGTAGAATTAAAGAAACGATGGCCAAAACGCGTCCTAGCGTGGGCTACTGGAAGCGTCTTAAGGATTGGGCCGAATAGTTAGCTCTGATCCAAGTGAGTACCCAAAACCACCCAGAAGTCTAAAAACTTTGCTTAATTTTGCAAAGCTCAGAAAGGGACACGTTACTTGTGAGTGGTCGTTTTATTTTTTTGGTTTGTTGATGGGTACTGGCCTTTTTTTTCTCTTAATGCATTGAAATGGAATTAGACGGGGAGCTTTCCGATGGTTTGATGTTTATTTCTCACATCTGGTGAGGCGCGCTGAATCTCACCAGAAGCAGACACTGTATCGGAGCATTATTTTTTTTTAAAGAAACATTGGGTGCTTTTAAGAGATGGAGGATTAGAATCAAAATGTCCAACTATCATCTTCAGAGTAATATCAAAATAAAAACCATAAAAAACACTTTTTTTTTTTTTAAATTTGTTTTAGCTTTGTCTGGTAAAATGAATGCTATGGGGCTTTAGTCTCTTAGGTGATTGCTGAAAGATTTCTCAAATATTAAGCAGTAATAATTGAAAGTATGTTTAATCAAGAAAAGATGATAGAGGTGAGCTTCAGGGCGAAAGCTTAATAAGTTTCAAGAAAAAAGCCCGGTGACATTTATACATATTATAGCCCTTCAGTACGATGAATCTTAGTATAAAAAGAAAAAAAAAAGAAACATTCGGTAATGAGTTGAGGCAGTTGTGCACAGAACAGGTTTATTTTCAAGTGACGATTTGGCTCACAAGTATTCATCTGAAACATCGCCATGAGGTGTGATATTCTTCGATTTCTTGAATGGTTGAATCGATCAATCTAACTTACTAATCAAGATATGTCGAGTTCGTGAACTGGACGTATCACAAAATAAAGAGTATTTCGCAACTTCTTAAACGGTCACACACTTCCACGCTAATCGATTTATCAAGGACCAAGTTGATCAAACCTTTGCATGGAATATCTCAATCACCTTAGAGTTCAGCACGCAACGAGACTCACAAATTGAGATCCACAAATCAGACAAAGAAAAAGAAATGTCTCGTTGAAACTCTACCTATTGGCTGTAACGTGTGAATTCAGCTTTGTCAGCTTTTTCAGATCTTACTTTGATTCCCCGAAATGTCTAGTGTAATTAATTAGTGCTTCACCAAGTCTTGCTGAAATACAATGAGTATTTTGAGAAAGCTGATATTAAAAATTTGAGATCTCAAACTTTGATCCTAAATCTTAACCCACTCAAACCTTAAACAAAGACTTCAACACTTGATGACGTAGTCTGGCATGTATAACGCAGTGTCGGAAGCTGTTTACGACGACTAGAGATTGAAAGTCATGAAAAGAGAAATAGACTTCTGATCCAGTATGATAGTCTCGATCAACGTCTATCATTCTGCTTAAAAAGCAACGCTAGATCTATAGCACCTACTCGCGTAGATTGATGTTGCGATCTATTATAGGTTCTTTTCTTTTATAGTTTTTGAGCCCCGGGTGGACGTATACCCTGTACACCTATCCGCGGCGTCCTATGATATGATGTTTCTTTAAAAAAAAACGCTTTTGTATATATTATTTCAGTTCATTCTCGAGTTAGCTTTGGTGAAGAATACGAGTCTTCAGATCTTAGTTGCCAACAATCAACCAATCAGCTGTTCATTGTCTTTCTCGAAAAGCACTTCCTGATGAAATTTAGGTCCTTTACGAGAAACAGTTTTTTTGTAAACAAGCACCGGCAGAGTTCTTGTCTCCAGGGCTGAGTCGTTTTATGTATTGAATTTTTCTCATTTGTTGATTTACCTTCTTCCCTACCTAGGGCTTGCTTTGCAATGAAATTGTATATGGTGGAATTGAAACTCAAGAGGCTCACTTCTCAGCCCGCCAAGGGTCACATACATCGGAAACAGGCCGAATTTTCTGCGTTTAGTCGTCGCTAACACAGGCCTATCATGTGAATCTTTTGCAAATATCTAAAAAAGTAATCATTCGGGATCCTCTCCCACCCCAATAGCCCCCTCTTTGAAGAACTCTTTTACCAAACTCAGAATCCTCCGATCGAAGAAGATTCAGAAATTTCACTGAGTGTTTCAAGGGTGTCTTTCGCAAAATCGTACTGGAGATAAAACATGGCATGAAGATCAAGAGGAACACTGCTTAGAACTTCAAACCTGCTTCGCCACACGCTCATGACGTCAAGAAGGCGAGCGATAGTTTTTGCAAATTCTTCGGCTCTTGGATCGGGTTCTCCGCTCTCGTCGAACATGGCAAAAAGCATGAGATTGAGTTGAATCACACATCGCACCAAGTGCAGAGCTGTATCATCTCCATGATATATTTTTAATTGAAGAGCAGCGACTCTCATTTTTTGGAATATCTCAAGGGCATATTCGAGGTGAGAGGATTCAGTGTTCGAAGTCAGAGACTCTCTTGCTTCGTCGATTGCCTCGGTTAGCTCTTTACAAAGCGTGCCCATGCCTTGTTCGAAGCTGATATGGTCAAAGCCCGAGATACTCACGAAAGAAACCAAGCGATCTATGAATGTAGGAGGTCTAGACTCAATAGGGTGACTTATATCGACAACTTTTGTTAAATTGCTGTCTGAAGAAGTCTGGGCAGTGGGTATGGCCAGCAGATGGCTTCCAGGAACTTTGGACAGAATCAACACTTTACTATCCATGCTGTTTCCTGTTTTGCTCGCCAAAGACTTATGTGTGGATGAAGAAACTTTCCTCTCGTTCAAAAAGTAAGCAATGAACTCCTCGTTCATGAGAGCGACGACCATAAAGGAAGAAGCTAGATTGAACCAGAGAGTCAGCAAAACAGCCTTGATCTTCATTGCTGCCCAAGTTTGAGGGTTGAGAGGAATCAGAAGCGGGAGGATGTTATTTTGTAGCATCTCTGTCATGATTTTGTGAAAAGAGGGATGTCAAGAGTGGATCTGACCAGCGTTTCGAGCCCAGACGATTCTCAAATTGGGGTGGGCTTGTCCTTACAACGAGTTAGGTAGAGAGAGAACTAAGACCAATTGCAATTCTAGATGGCAGAGAGTTTCAATCCTTCAACAGGTCTGAATTATTAAGAATCTCCGACCCTAGCTGGATTGTGGCGCGGGGCAATATCATACTTTGCCGTGTGATCATACTCTATCTAATATTGATTCCGAAATTTCGGTGGAGAGAATTTGTCTGTAGAGTCAATGAAATGGACGGAAAGAGAACTAAGTTTTGTGACATTCGATTTCAATCATTGAAAAAGGCGCAATTGGAAGCGACCCATACCAGCGTTTTAAATGATAGAACGAGAAAGAAGCTGAGCTAGATGAGACACGAATTTGGCGTCATAGTGTCACTGAAGTGGGGAGCACAAACCACAAATCAGGTAATAAAAAAGCGAAGTGATAGATTTGGTTCTTGTGTTCAGGCTTCTTATTTTGATAACTACAGTGAGATCTGGTGAGCTAGTGAGCTGGTGAGCTGGTGCCACAACCTTTTGATATACAATGGCAAAAACATATGACACTTTGCATAGCCTACTGCTAAAATCTTTCTGACTCTTCTCGAGTAGTGTATCCGAGTAGATGAGATTGTTTGAGATTATCTCCGAAAACGTTGAGGGTAGTGGGCCGCTTTTTACGGGGCCAGTTCTTCTATTCTGAAGCAAAACAAGACACGCTTTGTTATCAGTACATACTACTTATAGATGCAGCGAGGTAGCGAGAATCAACACACACAGAGACTTGGCTCATATAGCAAGACATGATTTTTATTCCCTCTTACCTATTTTGTATGTCAAGGTGACCATTATCACACATGTCGGTACAGCTTCATGTAACGTGACCGACTTTACATTGAAGGTCAAATAACTTGCGAGGCTGTAGATTAAGTCAATTATTAGAAAGGAAATTCTTATGCATCGATGTTGGATCTCAAAGTGTTTTGATTAATACGCCACGGGCTATTCTGCTCTTTATCAAGTCGACCTAAAATTGACTCAGCCTTCATCAGACTAAGCATTCATCAGACTAAGCATTCATCAGACTAAGCATTCATCAGACTAAGCATTCATCAGACTAAGCATTCATCAGTCTCAGCATTCATCAGACTGTTAATTCATTGTTCCGGTACGAATGTTCCAAATCAGTATACAGTAATGGAAGTTACTCAAAAACCCATAAATGAAGAGTAGAAAAAGACACAGAGAAGCTGCCGCAAATATCAAGAAATTTGAAAAAGTGGCGTGTCAGCCCAGGTATATAATTAACCTACTTCGTGCGCACTAAATGATATTTCTGTAGTATGGTGAAATATCAGGGAGGGCCAAGAGTTAAAGTTTTCGAAATGAATACACGATAAAACCGATACTCTTTCAAACTCTGTAGCTAGTATTCAGTTGCCGAAAAATCCCACAATGAACTTTTCTACTCCTCTTTCAAGTCTTGGCACGCCAGCTGAGTATCACAGCATGTATCTTTCCCATATAAGCCCAATTCCGCAGGCCCAATTCCGTAGATCCAATTCCGTAGATCCAATTCGGTAGTCCCAAGAAGAAGAAAAAAAGATCAATGAAACTTCAGTTTATATTTTTCAAGTAACAATGACCAAAATCTAAGGCCCAAGCACCTTGAATCGGCCTCATGCGCCTGTTCCAAACAAAGCAGCTACAATTCATAACATTTTGCACCCACCAGTCACTGGTTATGAGCCCTACTACCGGACTCGCGGTCCTGTATTCTCGCCAGCTATTTTCAACACGAGTAGACGTGTACTTCTGGTAAATTGG
Organism: Metschnikowia noctiluminum; assembly: GCA_030578735.1. Taxonomy (NCBI): domain Eukaryota; kingdom Fungi; phylum Ascomycota; class Pichiomycetes; order Serinales; family Metschnikowiaceae; genus Metschnikowia; species Metschnikowia noctiluminum. The sequence goes on along the minus strand of JAKTYO010000249.1, from coordinate 37,212 downwards.
CTCTGTTTTTATAATCTAGTGAATTGCAGGCACCACACAAATTCTTGCGAGCCACCGATCCAAAATTAGGAAAAATCAAAGACTGTTTTTAATCACGGCCAGCGCTTTTTCCCGCGTTTCCACTCATAAGTTGCCTTTTAAACGAGCCAATTAACGCCTCATCCCAATATAAAATGAGCTACTTCAAGGGCATGCTCCGGACCTCGGGCCAGAAGTCCGGACAAGAGGAAGAGGCGATCCAGACGCTCGGCAACCGCTTGCAGCACGCCACGCTCGCCGCGGACCGGAAACTGGCGGTTTTGGGCCTCAAAAGCTTCAGCCGCCAGTTCAGAGAATGTGTGGTCCAATACGGCTTGCGTGCGCTCCTCCAGACGTTGGCCAAGGATGCAGACAACGCGCCGATGGTTAAGGCGATCTTGGAGACGCTTCTTGGGCTCTACCTCCGCTCGTCCGGACCAAGCTCCGACGATACAGAGCCCCAGGGCTGGATCCTGAGCCAATCGCGTGCACAGAACGGGAAATATCCTTCTCCGTTGTTGGCGACGCTTGCCACGGACGAGTTTTCGCAGTGGATTGCCGACGAGGTACTCTCCGGGCCCGAACACGTGCAAAGCTTGGTGAAAATCTTGCACGAACACAGTGGATTCCAGATCCGGCTCTATGCGCTCCAAGTGCTCGAGGCTGTGGTAGCCACACGCCCCGTTCGGGCCAAAGAAACACTCTTAAACATCCCCTTGGCGGTATCAACGATAGTGGGCGTTCTAGACGACGTCAACGACCCCGTGCGGAACGAGGCCATTCTTCTCTTGATGGCCTTGGTCAACCACAACTACAACATCCAGAAATTGGTGGCTTTTGAGAACACCTTCACGCGGATTTTCGCTATCATCGAGGAAGAAGGTGGGATCCGAGGCTCGATTGTGGTTCAGGACTGTATGACGCTTCTCACGAATTTGCTCATGTACAATGCATCGAACCAGACCTTTTTTTTGGAAACAGACTGCGTTCCCAAATTGGCCCAGCTCATAGCAGAGCCGCTCGAGACAGGTGGCGCCGACACAAATGACCCTGTGCTTGCTCCACCCATAGTGTGGACCGATCAGAGGCTACAGAACATGGCGGTCTTGCTCGATATCTGCAGGTCGTTCGTGGATCCAGAGAACCAGCACTTGGTGCTGAACCAGGCCAAACTTCACTCGCTGGGCATATTTCTCAGCATTTTGCGCATTGTGTTCTCGCCTGTGATGGAAAACCCGATTCGGAGGGCCGCTTTGCAGGCCACAGGAGACATAATCGCCAACAACGCCGAGTTACAGTTGCAGTTTGCGCACATTGACGTGCCGTACGTGGACCCTTCCGTGCCCTTGCAAGTCCAGAAGTACTCTGAGGCAGTTCCTGCGCCTCTTGCACTTTTGAACTGGGCGCTTTTGACTAATTCAGTGCATATCTTTGAAGTGCGGCTCGCCGCCATGTCCTGCCTTGCCAAGTTTTTTCTGGGGAACACAGATGCAAAAACTGCTTTTTTGTCGGACCAAATAAGTGCCAGTAAAAACCCAAACTTTTACACCGAGAGTAAGCAGCTGCAGCTAACTTCGCAAGACGGCCCTGAACTAGAATCAGAACCCGCAAAAAAGTTGGCGAACTCTGAAATCAAAAAGGATGAATCTCAAACACCGGTTTCAAATGACGCACATAAAACGCCATATGCCAACATTTTCACCACACTAACGGTGTTTGACTTTGATGTCAAGCTCAATCCGTATAGTGTGTGGTTTTCGGCCATTACCCTCGTATACCTATTGAACGACTGCCCAGAAACCAGACAAATGGCCCGGGAAATGAAGGTCGGGAGTGCCGAGGATGGAGAGGAGGAAATGTCGTCCATACAGGCAATTGCGGGAATGCTCATAGCCAATCTAGAAAACTCCGACCCTCGCATAGCTGTGGGATATCTTGTGCTTTTGACCCTTTGGTTGTACGAGGACTTCGACGCCGTGAACGAGTTTCTTTCTGACGCATCAATCGTCAAGACAATTGTCGGATTCCTTTCAAAGAACTCTTCTGAGCTGGCAGAAATTGTGCAAGGAATGGGCTCTGTTCTTGTGGGAGTGTGCTACGATTTTTGCACAAAGACTGCGCCTTTTCCAAGAGAGAGCTTATACGAGCTTGTAAGCAAAACTCTTGGCGCAGACAGTTACGCACTCAAAGTCAAGCAGTTTAAAAACAACCCTCTATTGAAGCAGTTTGATGGCGATCTCGAGTCAGAGTTTGAGAGAGACGCTTCGGGGCTCCCTGAATTGTTTTTTATATCGGAGTATGTGGAGCTAGTGAAAGACAATTACTACCGGATTCGCAAATCACTTTCTCGTGGGCCTCATTTCGAGCCTCGGTCACGAATTTCATTTGAAATCTTTGAGGAGATGGAAAACAAAAATGTTGAGCTCAAGCAATCACTTGAAGATCTCAACGTGCAAGCGGATGAGAACGAGAAGAGATTCAAGTCTCAGGTGGAGGCCTGTGAGGCTGAACTCAAGAGCAAATCTGACCATTTAGACCTCCGCAATGGCGAGCTACAGCAATTAAAAACCGAAATGCAAAGTTTAAATGAAAAGTCAGAAGCACTTTCCGAGAATATGAAGGCTTTGGAGGCGGACAAAAAGAAGTTCATGTCCTCGTCAGAGCATTACACGGCAGAATTCCACAAGCTTTCCAAAAAGACCACACAAGACGAGGATCACATAAAACTGTTGAAGCTTAAACTCACAGACGCCGAGGCATTGAAGCAAAAAGCCGAGGATGGTATCAACAAGATGAGTCGGGAGCTCTTTCAACTCACTAAACAACAGAGCGAGGCCAAAGCAAAAATCGCCAGTCTCGAGAAAGAAATATCTAAAATGGCGGCACAGCATGAGAAAGCTTTAAAAGAACTTCAGCTTAGGATTGATGGTATGAGGGCGACGAATGAAGAGCTTCAGCGAAAGATATCTTCACTCGGAAATCAGGAATTAAATACTGCATCCCCTAGTAGCGAGGAGACCAAAAGAGCGTTGCAAGATCTCCAAGCCAGGGTTTGTGATATGGAGGAAGCAAATGACAATCTTATGGAAAAACTCAGATCTGCAGCATTAGTTGTCTCTGGATTGAGGCTGGATAAGGCAATGTTGGAAAAGTCCAAGGAGTCTCTCGAAATCGAACTAGCTAAAGCGTATGAAGACCTAGAGACCCTTTCTCACTTGATGGAGGAGATCGAGGAGCTCAAAGGAGACCAACAATCTTTGGACCGTGAGCTTACAGATTCTAAGATCCCAGAGCCCACAATCGAAAATATTCAGGTTATCAAAAAAGAAAAAGATCAGCTCGAGGCTCACCTAGCCCAATCCGCACGAACGATCGAAAGCTTGCAAGCGGCTCTCATAGAAACAAAAGCCAAATTGAAAACGCTTACCGAAGCAAATGGATATGCCACTGGCGAGCGCCTGACACACACTACCATTGATGCCTCTCCATGCACTGGAGAGATAAATGAACAGAAGAAAGACTCACAAACCGATCTGGCAATAGAAACAAAGTCTGCAGATGAAGTCCAAAAGATGGACGAAGAACTAGCTAAATTAAGACTGAGTTTGCAGCTCTCGGAAGATTTGCGCGATCTTGAAAGCTCAAACCATAGCACGGAGATCGAACAGTTGAGACTTGAGCAGCAGAACATGCTCGAAGAGCATGAAATGCTCAAAAAGCAGATTGAACAATTGACAGGCTCGGCAAAAGGGGATTTTAACGGCTTGCACCAAAGGAATGAGCTGGTAGAGTCAACTCAAAAGCGGGACCGAGAGCTAGAGATTTCGTCGAGGCGGATCAAAGAGCTCGAGAAGAATATAGAGATGTTATCCGAAAGCGCAAGCTTATCCTTGGCCTCTTTCAAAGACAGCCAGGAAACCTTGAAAGCCAGAATTGATCAATTGGAGGTAGGCAGAAAAACAATGCTGATCGAAATTGACGACTTTGAGAAAGAGAGAAAAAAGATGATTCTGGATTTCCAAGAGGCCTACGATGAGCTTGATAGCGCATACATGGATTTGGAGCTTCTGCAAAGCAACCTTGAGAAGCACAAAGATGATTTGGAGAAGCAACTCATTAAGCTACAAAAAGATTCATCTGTGAAAATCGAGAAACTCACTGCCGAAAGCGAGAAATTGACACAAGACTTGCAAGATGCTCGGGCTGAACGAGACAATATTCGAAAAGAATATTACGAGTTGGAAAAGCTGACCAACATAATTGGAAGCGAGCTTCAGGCTAAGGAAGCACTTCTTCAGGCTATAAGCAACAAGGGTGCAGATCTTGCCGCGAAAGATAAAATTGTCATCGAGATCAAAGAGAAGCTCGCAAAAACCATTGAGGACTTGGGTGCATCCGCTCAAAAAATCAGAATTTTGAATGAGGATAAAGCCGCTTTGCAGAAGACAAACGAAGCCATCGCTGTTCAGCTCGAGCGGTCTAAAGTGAAAATTTCTGATTTGGAAAAGGACATTCACGATGGGACTGTGAGTCTTGAGAAAAGCATTGATGAAAATAAGAAGCTTGTCTCCGTGCAGAAGAATTACTTTGAAGCCAATAAAACTAATGACGAACATTTGGCCAAAATCGAAACGCTTGAAAAAGAGGTGTCAGATCTCAAATGCAATTTGAGCAGTGTGAATGAGGCTTTGGACGAGCAACGGAAACTCAACTGTGAAAACTCTCTGACGGCTGCATTGACACTCACTGAGAAGAGTGCTAAGTTGGAAATGTCCATCATAGAAAAACAGGAGTCTCATGACAGAGAATTGCGACAAGTGCGAGAGGTGGCCGAGCGGCAAGTCCAAAAGTTGAATAACGAACTTGTGTATCTCGAGGAAAAAAATAAGAACTTGCAGGAGAACTTAGCGCACAGTGATCGATCCAAGGCAAAAGATGACGCCACAAATGTCGAGATTGAAAACTACATTCTGCGCATAAACCTGATGCAAGCAGAGCTTTTACAAGCAACCAGCTTAATTGAATCTTTACAGCGGAAAGTTGAAGAATACGATCTCGAAGTGAAACTGAACGGAGAAAAGCACGAAGCACTTGTGAAGTCTCACGAGTTGGAAATCGGCGATGCTTTGTCTCACCTGAGTAAAATGAGGAAGGAGCTCGAACTGATCAAGATGAACGCACTTGAGCAAGAAAACATGATCAAAGAGTTGCAGCAGACGAAGTCGGAACTTACTCAAGCTCTCGAATTTTCGACAAGTCACGCAGAAGTTGACTCAGACGGAACAAAAAAACAAGAAACAGATGATACAAAGAAAGCTCACTCAGACGATCCAAACATTCTTATTGATCAAGAGCATCAAGCCGCATTGGAGGAGAACTTTAGCAAGAGAAATGCCGAATTGGCTGAGCTTAATGAGGAGCTTGATCAGGCGCGTCTCCTTATCAAAACATTGGAGGCACAGATAAGTCTGACAGAGACTCCGCATATTCAGAAAGATGCCGATACTGTAGCTGGAGCACAAGACTTGCAGCTGAATGAACTCTCGGAACAAGAATGTGCGACTGAGAAGAATGTGGCGGGAGTCAATGCCAATGGCAAGCATATCGGTGAATATGTAGAAAAGGGGGAAGTAGAGGATGAAGACTTAGCTTCGAATGACGAGCTCAATGTTCACAAGAACCAGTCGGAAGACCAGAGTGCCGAATTACTCGCTGAGATTGAATCTTTACGGGAGAAGTCCTCACACGATGAAGCAGCTCATAGAAAAATGATCGAAGGGATGGAAACATTGCTCGAGGAAAAGTCGAAGGAACTCTCGAAGGCCAATCAAGAAATCGAGGACAAACGAAACCAATTGAAAATCGCTGACGAAAAGGCCAAAGAGAGCCAGGAAGAATTATACACAAAGACTGAGACTAACGAAGAAGCTCTCCAGGCTCAATTGAAAGAGGCTGAAGAACTATTATCTAAGAAGAATAGAGAGATCACAGAGTTGCAAAAAACGATGGACGCATTGAATGATAATCAGTCAAAGACGAATGAAGAAGTCCCCGTTTTGGATAGCATTCCAAAAGACTTTGAGGTTTTGATGCTTCTTTGTGATCATCAAGAGCAAAAGATTGAAAAGTATAAGAGAAAGTTGAGAGCGCTCGACATCGACATTTCAAGCGATGAAAGTGACGGCGAAGACCTATTGTGAGGTATGGGGCTCTCGATTACCTGAACCGGCAAAAGAAAACAGAGGCGAAAAGGTGTCAAATTGCAACTCCCCATTTTGCTTAATCTAATCGACCCGGTCTCTTTGCTACGGAGCGAACCAAAAGAATTGACAAGTTTGCCGAATTCATAGACTGTAAATATAAAATACTCTTACAGCATCTACCCCCAATACTCGAATGCGGCCGGAAGACCCTAAACATTATCGAGATGGCCATTCTCGAACGCCGACAAACACCCGAAGCTGCAACCATAACATGCACCCAAAAGAAAATCATCTTTACTGTGCATGTGAGTCTAAAACTGCGTCATGCATCATACTTCTCAGAACAATGGCGCGTATACTGAAAACCCCTGTGCTGTAAATTCGTGCATCTCGTGTATGCGAGCCAAGCGCGTGTCGCAGCTAAGCCAGGCCAACTGAGGCTAAGAAAATTCGAAAAGAAAAAAAACGAGTGAGGCACCGACCGAACACCACTAGCACCTGCGCTTTTGACCCCCACAGTACAATTCTTGGACTCACCTGTTGCCATGATTCTCCTTATAGACTCATATGACTCGTTTTCGCACAACTTGCGGCGGCTCATCGAGGTCAATGCGGGGAGGCAGGTGGTGACGATCTTCAACGATACTTTTGCTCCTCTGGAGTACGCACATGCATTTGAGGCGATGATTCAGTTCTTTGATTATATAGTGGTGGGTCCAGGACCCGGACACCCCAAGAACCCGAGTGATGTGGGTATTGTAGGCTGGCTTTTCCGGCACTTTGCACAAAACCCAGCCAGTTGTGTGCCCGTACTTGGAGTTTGTCTTGGATTCCAGAGCATGTGTCATGAGTTTGGAAACGAAGTGCTGCGCTTGCGCTCGATCAAGCACGGGCAAATATACGACATTGAGCCGATGGAAAGTGTGCTTTTTGGCGAGACGGAGCAAGACTTGAAACCCTTTAGAAGTGTCAGATACCATTCCTTACACGTGGACTTGAGAGGTTTGAACGACGCGATAGTTCCGCTTGCTACGTGTGCGGAAAACGCCCTGGATTCCAGCGAAGACCAGAAACAAAACAGGATACTTATGGCGGGCAAACACGCGTGTTTGCCTCTTTATGGCGTCCAATATCACCCCGAATCCGTGTGCTCGACTAAAGGCGACCTCTTGGTGCGGAATTTCGACCGAACCGCCCAAATTTACAATACAAAAGCGCGTCCAGAGTTGCAGAAGAGGCAACAGGAGGCCCAGCTACTGCGAATCATTGAAGAAATGGTCGGCAGTCGCCTGGTTCAGGAGTCTTGGCTTGTTCCAAACGGGTCTTTCACGTGCCCTGGTGCTCCTGAAGTATATGTGAGACAGTTCCGGCCGCAAAACGCCGAGACTTTGCCCATAGACGTGTGCGATTACTTTGCCCAAACAGGGGTCGACTTCACGTTCCTCAACTCGGCCGCAGACCCGGGTGAATGGTGTATTATAGGCTTGCCTATTCGGGGCCACAGCGAGGTGCTCACTCATTCAATAGACGACATGAAAACCGTCCGAGTACTGAAGTACAAACCTAGCAAGGTCGTGGAAAAGCATGAAAGTCTAAAGAACAACGAGAAACAAAAATTGGCTGATATCGGAGGCCATAATCGGAACGGAAACCAGAATCGCAACCAAAACCAAAACCAAAAACTAGACAAAAACGAAACCGAAAACGAAAACTCTGAATCCCACACCGTGCCTTCCATGTGGCACTTTCTTGCCTCTCGCATGGCGGAAAAGTACGTGTCTCGGGTCTCGCTTGAGGCCCAAATTGGCACTGTCCACCTGCGCAAATTCCCCTTTTTCGGTGGCTACATGGGCGTATTTTCCTACGAGGAAGGCCGGCACTTGGCCACGGCGGAAATGATTCTGCCATGCACGGACCATAGTCCAGACACGAAGCTCGTGTACATCGAGCGGTTTATCTTATACGACCGGATCGCCAAAGCCTGGTTTCTTGTCTCGATCAAACCCCACGACTCTGCAGCGTGTGACCAACTAATCGATGTCCTCTCGGCCGCGCCAGATCTCCGTATAGACGCAACCAGCGTCCCGAAAAGCGTCCGGGACTTGTGCCGGCCCGAGCACCAGCAGACGAGGTACGAGTTCCCGTCACGTGAAATCTACAACGAGCAGTTTGCCGCGTGCCAGGCCCACTTGAACGCGGGCGACTCGTACGAGCTCTGTCTCACGACACAACTGAAGATATTTCTACCCCTGTACTTGTCGCCCTGGGAGATCTACAAGGTATTGGCCATGCACAAAAACCCGTCGCCGTACTCGAGCTTCATGGATTTTGACGACTGCGTGTTGATTTCGTCGTCTCCTGAGCGGTTTCTCTCGTGGGCAGAAGCCCCGGAAACGCCCGGGCGGAAAACCGCCGAATTGCGGCCCATCAAAGGGACCGTGAAAAACACCCTGGAGGTGCTGCTTAAAGAGGCCACCCGGCGCTTACGCACGCCGAAGGAAATGGGCGAAAACCTCATGATCGTCGACTTGATCCGCCACGACTTGCTGCTGTTCACAGAATCCGTCACTGTGGACGCGTTAATGGCCGTGGAAGAATATAAAACCGTCTTCCAGTTGGTCAGCGTCATTCGTGGGGACCTAAAGGATAAGGGGCATAAGGGCGTCGATGTGCTTCTGCACTCGCTTCCGCCAGGATCCATGACCGGAGCACCGAAAAAGAGGTCGGTAGAACTTCTCCAGAAAATCGAGGCCCAGCAGCCCACAGCTATGGCGGGTGGCCGGAGAGGCTTGTACTCAGGTGTGGCGGGGTACTGGTCGATCACCGACGACGCGGATTGGTCTGTCACGATCCGCTCCATTGTCAGCTACAAGAGAGATCTTGAGAATTCGGAAAACGAGACCGTTTGGCGTATCGGAGCAGGAGGCGCCATTACAGTGCTCAGCGAGCAAGAGGCCGAGTGGGAGGAGATGCACGTGAAGCTTTCAAGCACACTTCAGACGTTCCTATAGAGGCCCAACGATGTGCGTGTTCCTCAATAATGACCAGACAGTGGTTGTGTCAGGTGCCAGTAATGAATCAAATAAAACTTTGAAGAGTTTGAGAGCCGAAAAGGAGTTAATAAAGTCGAAGAAGAGTTGATGAAGTCGAAAAGAATCTGATGAAGTCGAAGATAATCTGATGAAGTCTATGAAGGTCTGAGTGAAGACCAGAACGAAGTTCAAAGCAAAGATTGGAGGTCACTCAGAAGCGGACTAAATGTCAAGCAGCATGTACATAAATGGAGCGTGGAGAATATATAGAAATACCATACACTTAGGATGAATGTTGGCTGTTTGGTTGTAGCTTTGATATCCCGAGGTAAGAGTAAGAAGAGGTGGATCGTATTGTCGCTAGATCCGAGTCCTGATCTGTCTTTGTATTGAATGCACGATATAATGAAGGCATGAAAAAAACACTTTTAAAAAAAGCGGAAGACGTGATTTGAGAATTTTTGCCATGACAAGGAGCCAATTTAATAGAAAACTGAACTTGCTTCTTCTTCTTTCAGGTCGCAAATTCGAACTTTTACCGTTTCGAGCCGAATTCATAGACTGGCTTCGACTAGCTGGCCTTGACGGATTGTTTACGAATTGTATTCTCAGCGGGCGTGTCCTTGAAATTACTTTTGAGCTCAACAGTCATTTTCTTCTTAAACATTTTCTTTTCTGATTGCAATAGTCGAAAGGGCCGGGAACTGAAAATGTAATCTTGCAAGTGTGTCTTGATTCTTGTGTAGAAAGAGAAGTTGAAACAATCAGAAACAAAGAAAGAAAAAATAAAAAAAATACAAGAAACGGAAACAAATTCGAAAAATTCAAAGATTTCTAATTATTGGTTTAGAAGGATCTTCCTTCTGCTCTCTCGTAATTTGCGCTTTTGGATGCTTGGCTGACCAATAAAAATTTGCGGGTCTGGGGACCGAAATCATTCATCATACCAAGGAGTTCATGGTAATTTGAAAAAATAATGGTAAGCAATTTTTTACCAATACCCCGTGTCAAACATCACACATGCTGCTAGCCAACATGTGCATCTAAAAGCGAATGGAATATTCTCAAAAAACTTAAGATATTCCCGGTCAAAAGAAGCGTTTCCAACTTGATCAGTTTAACTGAGCTTCGACTTCACAAAATCGGCAAGTCAAAAAAAAAAAAAAAAACGGCTCGGTAGTAACGCCCTATAATATGATGAATTTTTTTAGAAAAAATATTCAAACCAAAACAAAGAGGAGAAAAGAAAAACTAAATTAGATGAGGCAACAAGAACCAATATGACAAAAAGCCAGGCGATTCTCTACTTTCATAATTTTTTATTCTCGAGCGTGAGCCGAGGCCCCATTCAACCTTTAAGCTAATAAGCTGTTGATGAAATTTACAGTATTGGAGCACACTTATAGTCTCTCGATTGTATACTTCGGACAGAGAAAAGTAAAGTCCTCATTAGAAAAACCGCCCACTGATCAATTCTCAGTTTTAATCTGCCTGTCATGATTTTGTTAATGTGTAAAACCTAACACGAGAAAGCACTGTTCTTTGCCTTGGCATATATCATTATCTCTGCCACCCGCTAGATTTTCGCGCGCTTGGTCGTGCACTGCCCATTTTTACTGGACGAGACCCGAAAAAGACCGCAACAAATCCTAACATACCCTTCCCTCTCATCTATAGTACCTGGCAAAACCCACACAAAACCTTCGATTTTGACTAGTTCAAACTAAGTTGCTCAATGTCGTTTTTTGGTTTTGACAGCTCGGGGCCTCAGAACCCCCACGCCCAGCATGCTGGCGGCGAGAAAGCCTACGATTTTCAAGATACCTACGAAGGTTTGGGCGAATACGAGGAAGACGATGTTTTGAACTCAGAGACTTTTGGTGTTGGCGAAGTCGGCAAGAACTTCGATTTTGGCGGCTCGGGCGCCGGCCAGCAGCACGTCTCGGCTTCTCAGACAAGACCCAACGTCAGTTTTGCGCGTGCGGCGGCGGCTAATGACGACGATTTCATGAAGGACTTATGGGGCGACAACACGCCCGAGCCTGCGACGAGCCAGCCGCTGGGTGGACCTCAGGAGACACAGACGCAAACCCCCGTGGCCTCGGAAGAGCGGAAGGTGTTGAGTTTGCAAGAAATCGAGGCGCAATTGACCGCCATCGACGGCTCGCAAAACAGAGGCCCCGCCGGCCCGCAGCCGCACTTCTACCCGGGAATGCCCGCTAACTACCCCGGTTACATGATGCCCCAGGGGTACATGCCGCCCGCAGGTGCCTATGGCATGCCCTACCCGGGCCAATTCATGCCCATGCAGGCCCCTTTTCCTCCTCAGATGCCTCAGCAAGGAATGCCTGGAATGCCGGGTGTTCCAACCGTGCAAATGCAGCCTTCAGCGGGCCAGCCTCAGGGCAACGCTCCAGGACCCCAGCAACACGCTGCGTACCATGCCGGCGGTGCTCCTTGGCAGCAACCAGGCGCTCCAGGACTAGTCACAAAAGACGCTCAAATGAGCCAGAGCGGACCCATTTTGCCGCCTACTGTGGATGCCAGTGAGAGCTACAAGGCCGGCGCCAAGTCCAACTTGTCGCAATTTCCTGTCTTGGGCTCAAAAGCGCTGGGAGAGCCGGTTAGGGATGTACACTCGCAACAGAACCATCAGCACGTACCTCAGTCAAACTTTCAACAGAGCGCTCAGACAAACTTTGGTCAAAAATTCGAACAAAGTTCCCCCCATCTTTCTCGGCAACATGGTAAGATGCCAGCACGGGACCAGGCTTATGCCCGCGGTCAGTCGCCAGCTCAACAACATGGCACAGGGTCTTCTTTTTCCCCTGCGCACGACTTGCTGCCGGAAGAACAGCATCGTTTAGCCAGACGCCAAGAAAAAGTCTCGAAAATCATGAGATACTCGGGCGTCATGAATCCCAAGGATAAAGACTTCGTCACACGGTTCCAACTCTCGCAAATTGTCACTGACGACCCTTACAACGAGGATTTCTACGCTCAGGTATATAAAGTGATACACCCCAAGTCAGCGCCGACAGCACTCGGCGCTCCTGTCTCGCAGCAGCCAAACTCCATTGCGCAAGCTTATTTGGATCAGAGCGGCCACAGATTGGGCGGCAGGTTTAAAAGAGCTGACGTGGCTTTGCAGAGGATGCAGCAGCAGGTGCAGAAGGCCGTTTCTGTAGCGAAGGAGAGACAAAAGTCGACTCACAGTGCGAGGGAGGGCGTCTTAGGCAAAATTTCCGTGGGTTCAGGAAAGAAGCCAAGACAACAGTTGGTAATTTTGAGTAAAGCTGCCCAAAAGGCCAAAGATAAAGAGGGTAACGATTCGGACGATGATGAAGACATTGTGCCTCCAATACAAAATAAGACAAGATCGCCATCGATCGCAGCCCCTTCCAAGGCGAACAAAAATTACACGAAGAAAGATATCATGGGCATTTTGGAAGAGATTATCAATAACTTGATGTCCATCGAGAGTGAGTCAAGATCCTCGTCGGATGTCGATACAAGCAAGCTCTGGCAATCCATGCATATTTTGGATCAGCCTTCATCGTCTGGAGACGATGAGTCTTGTGTCAACCCGTTTGTACAATGCCTTAACTACGCAAAGGCTTTGAAGGTTTTGCCTCGTCTTTTCAAATTTTTGACAAGAGGGCAAATCTTGACTGTGGTGACTTTGGTAATGTCCAACTTGGAGAACTTAAAAGTTGTTAAAGATGGTTCCTACACCACGTATGAAAGCAAAAAGATCCCAGAAGAAGTCTCGAAGTTGGTCGATATCTACACATTGACATTCTGCAAGGTGTTGATAAATGCCGTGCAGGACTTCAAGTTCAGCGAGATTCTCGGCTTGCTCCTGATTTTGGCTCAGCACAACGTTGTGTCATTTGTCTCAACCACCAAGATTGGCTTATCGATCATCACGACGCTTTTGTCGAGAGCAGAATTGATGAAAGGAGAGGGTAACATCTCTGCCACTGATTTGTCCGAGTGGACAAGCTGCTACGATGAACTTTTCACTGCGTTGGAGTCGCGCATCGCCGCCATATTTCCTCCCACTCATGGAGACACCGAAGATGACTACGTGTGGCAATTTTTGGCTACGTTGTCATTGGGTGGAAAATTGAGCCACCAGAGAATCATAGTGGAGGAAGTCAAGGATGAGATCTTTGGTGTCATGAGCAGAGCGAAGGCAATTGAAAACAATGACTTGGCCAACTTGTACAAAAAGCAAAGCATGATGAACAACTTGAACATGTACTTGGTGGTCATGGGCCTTGTTGCAGATGAAAACGAGATTCAAGAATTGAAGAACTAGGTTTGAAGATGAGTTCGGGGTAGAGCTTGGGCAATATACGATCCGAGAATATATGAATGATATACTTCCGTGGGGTTTGAACGGGCTTTGATGTGCACCGGAGAAGATGCGCCGTTGCGCAAACAATGACCAGCAGTTGATTGGGGTGATACATTGATACTTCGATAGACGAAGAGAAGTCAAACCTTAAATCCAAATCATGCGTAAATTAAGGTCTTTGAGGGGCCAACTGTGCTATAAAGGCACCTTGTATCAACCTCAAATTGTTCTGTGTTTGTCTCATTTTATTCTTCCCATTTGTGTGGCTCGACAACTGTAAGAGGATATCAAACGTCTAGAAAAGTAAACTCTAAGAGTCGTGTATTCGGAAAAACAAATCGGAAAAACAAAACAAAAATTAGTTGTATCATTTCGCCCACAAGATATGTAAGATTTTTCAAAGTGCTGTATTTTTTTATCGAGTCATACTTTTATAACGAAGCCCCTCCTGAAAGCTAATGGGTGGTTTCTCCGAACTCAATTCGGCCTTGAGCCGTGATGCATTCGACGTGTATTGCACGTTCAAGTCTCCAATTTGAGCACAATTCATTGGACTCTTCAATACAACAGGACGTGATTGGAAATCATAAACATAAAATAAAAAAAATAAAAAGCGGTACTCTGACTTTTCAAAAAGAGAAAGAAAAAAATTGTCTCTTGTAATTGTCGCTTCGGTCTTAGCACGGCACACATTCAAACTTTGTGCAGCTCGCGAGCACGTAAACGCATGAGAGTTCGACCCAGTAACGCATACAAAACGTCAATGTGCGCACGAGCACTCGGTCCATAATAATTTAGTTTTTCGAAGAAAGCTGAGAGAAAACTAGGCAAAAAAAAAAAAAAATAGGCAAAAAAAAAGACTGAAACTTTCAAAAGCCATTGAGGAATGCTGGAAAAATCTGAGCAAAAACGAAGTGATCAATACAAATATAAGCAAGAGGCTCCGCTAAGATTAAATAAAAACAAAGAAAAACAGTAGTTCAGATGACCTAACACTCATCATGATGCTCTATATCAAATCTCGTCTTATTTTCTCTGTTCATTTTTACTCATCCTACCTTTCATTCCTTTACATTACTCTTTCTACCTTTCCTCTCTCTTCCTTATCTCTTTTTTCCATCTCCTCTTTCCCTCTTTCCCTCTTTCCCTCTTTCCCTCTTTCCCTTTTATCCATCCCCTCTTTCTACCTCTGACTCTATTTTCTCGCTTTCACCCTCTCTCCTTTCTGTTTCCATTTTCTCTCTTTCCCTCGTTCTCTGTTTCTCTTCTCTCATGGTCCCCTGAACTCCCTCAGCATGCGAGATGCGAGTCTGCAGGCAAGAATACACGGCATAACCACCATGGTAGATATGGACCCCAGAGTGAGAAAGAACGTAAATTTCTTCGCAAGCGTGGTGCCTGACATGCAGAGAGACAGGCTTAGACCTGATAATAGTTCTTCATTTTTCTTTGGGCTTTCCACGTGTGTTCACGCGTTTTCAGTGCACGCTTGTTCAGTGAGAATCTGATCTTTTTTGGACTCAAGTCTTTTCAAGCGAGTCTTTTCAAGCGAGTCTTTTCGAGTCTTTTCGAGTCTTTTCGAGTCTTTTCGAGTCTTTTCGAATCCTTTCAAGTCTTTTCAATTACACCTTTTCGATCCCATTCTGTAATTCTTTCTCTGGCAGCAAGACTCGGAATTCTGGTGAATCCTCAGATAGCCTGAATAGGACATAATAAGCGTGTCAGTTACATTTTCGAAGACCCTTTTGTGAAAGTTTCGCCATCCAAAACCAATTCCAGAGGTTCTGAACGTTCTAGAGGCGTATTGAACCCACTCAAACCTCGCTTGATTTGATCCAATTCGCTCTTTCTGGTTTGGCCCCAACTGGCTCTCATACTATTCGAAGCCACTATCCACTTTTTCCATCCATTTGAATCTGGAGGAAACCACGATTTTGTCTTTTTTTACTCAAAGAGGACACCTCATAAAAAGGACCCTCCACAAAAAGGACCCTCCATAAAAAGGACCCTTCATAAAAAAGACCCTTCACAAAAAGATCCTACTTCAAAAGCTCGAATGTCCAATCTAGGAATCCTGCTTCCCTCGCAGCTGCGAGACGGCGCCGGCCATATAGTCACCCATGGGTTTGTCCATGGCCACGTCCATCAGCATAAGGATCACGTGCACATCCATGGCCACATCCACAACCACGACCATTTGGAACTTGGACACGATCACGGGGCCCCGGTTGACGGCCCACACAATGCTATAAACGGCCAGCACATGCTCTCGGATCTCGAGTGTAAGGAGCTTGAAAACTCGTTCGATCTCTGTGACGATATATTCTGTGACGAGCTCGACGACTGTTACTATGACGGATGCGACCACCCGGAGACGGCACACCGTGAGGAGTTAGCCCCTGATCCGGCCGCTTGCTGTGACGATAAAGCGTGTTTGGTTGAAGCCTCGGACCAGGTGTGCGCGGAGCCCTCTTGCCTAGAGGCCGACCATCATGATAACAGTCTCTGCGAGTGGCAGAAACCGAGGCTTACGATATTTGAAGACTTGATTCAGAATGTGCATAGAAACATCGAGCAGTACGGGGCCCTCGAGCTCTCAGCGAACTCAGGTTCTGTGCATCCTGAGTTCGCCATCAAGTCTGAAAATTCAATCAATTTTGGGAACGCGGGAAATTCAAGCGATTCTGGGAATGCGGGAAATTCAATCGCTTCTGGGAATGCGGGGGATTCAATCGATTCTGGGAATGCGGGAAATTCAATCGCTTCTGGGAATGCGGGGGATTCAATCGATTCTGGGAATGCTCGAGATTCAATCGATTCTGCGAATGCTGGAAATATCAACCATTCTGGTGAAAACTCCCAATACAATCTGCTAGGCGCCACACTGGGTGTTGCCCTTGACCCGCTGCAGTTCCATATTCATTTCCCACATCGTTGCCATCAGGACACACATGGCGCATCGGATGAAAGCCCAGGCGAAAGCACAGACTTGATCGAGCCACAGGTATCTATAAACTTGTTGGATCCTGCAAATCTGGCTGTCTCTGTGAAGATGGAGAGTCCTAGTCCATCCACTTCCACTTCCACTAATGTGGCGAGCCCGACGAGTTTGTCTAATACCAAGGGCTCTGCAAGTGGTTGTTCAAATTTCATAAATGTGGCAAACGCAGCGAAACCCACTAAATCTGGGTCAAGCTCACACCGGCCCAAGAGTACCCACCGAATGCATCAGTCTTGTTTCCATGCAAGGCTCCCGATCACAGCCTCGGGCAGAAACCTATTGACTGGCCACGTGAACGAGCAAGATCCAACCTACTTGAGCCCGGCCAAGCAGCAGGCGAGTCAGGTGAGCAAATTGCAGGAACAACAAGCTCAAGATAGTCTACAACTTCAAGATAATCAGCTAGCTCAGGAGAGTCAAGAAAGCTCGCAGACTCAACGGAATGAACAGTATGAACAAAACCAAAAAAACCAACAGGAACAAGGCGCACAGCAAGATTTCGACTTCTTCGTCCAGTTCAACAACTTCAAACAGATCTACCCCACTCAAGACACAAAGGTGTCGGAGATCAGAGATCCCCATGCGACTTTAGGCCATTCGCACTTGAACCCGCAGCACACTTTCTCGTGCCAGTGGGAAAACTGTCTTCAGTCTGTGGACAACGAGTCGCTCGTCAGCCATTTGCTCGGGTCTCATTTGGGACAGCAAAGTCACGAGCAAGGGGATGGTTTGGGGCTGGGACAGGACCTGTCAGGCGACGTGGGTCCTTTGAGGTTGGAGTGTGAGTGGGACGACTGTGGCTTTGTGGACGGCAACATGCAGCTGTTTCTTGACCATCTCATCACACACAAAACTGACGTGGTTTCGCTCAAGCAGGCCGGACTGCCGCTCCTCACGCCGAGCTCCATTGACGCTGTGAATGATCTGCCGCCTCGAGTCTCGCCACATGGCTGTGAAGGAATCAATTCACACGGTGATGCCCATTCACTCAGACACCATCTTTCACATCTGAGCATGGGTCTCAATCCGGGTGAATCTTATTCCCTGGGTCACCCAAACTATCCCAACCACCCAAACCACCCCAGCCACTCAAGCCATCTCGGCCACTCGAACTGCCATCGCTCGAATCACTCAAATCACTCAAGCCACTCAAATCACTCAAGCCACTCAAATCACTCAAGCCACTCAAATCACTTAAGCCACTCAAAGCACTCAAGCCACCCAAACTGCAATCACCCAAAACAAGTGCCGAGGATCGAGCCCCACCGCCACGAGCTCAGTATCCTGGGGATGAGAATCTACCCGCAGAAAAAAGTCTCGTGCGACCCTCCTGACCCACTCCACGTGTGCAAGTGGCAAGTCGGTACACACGACAACGGCGAGCCCATAATGTGTAACCGCGTGCATGCCACGGACGGTTTGCTCCAGGAGCATTTGAAAAACGACCATATTGGCCACGGGAAGCTGAGCTACCAGTGCTGCTGGGTCGGATGTGAAAGAAATCACGGGAAACCTTTCACACAGCGCCAAAAGGTGTTTCGCCATATCCATATTCATACGGGCTACAAGCCCTGCTTGTGTGAAGAATGTGGCGCCCATTTTGCCGTGCCCTCGATGCTCAAGCAACATCAACGGATCCACCTGGGCGAAAAGCCGTACAAATGTGATGCGTGTGCACGCTGTTTTGCCACCAGCTCGTCCTTGGCAATCCACAAGAGGCTCCATACAGACTCACGGCCGTTGGTGTGCCCCTGGCCCGGGTGCGGGAGACGATTCAGAGAAAGCTCGAACTTCGGCAAGCATGTCCGCATGCACTCGCAGAAGTTTCAGTGTACGGAGTGTGGCAAGGAGTTTGATAGTCGTCGGAGCTTCACCAGGCACAAGAAGATTCACGGGGAAAAGAGCAAGCTGGCGTTGCCCCACGAGAGCATGCTCCAGGTGTGATGGAGTGTGTTTTTTCATGACTTGTATGTTTTTGAATAAGGTGTTTTGGGAAAAAAGAGGATGAGAGGGGAATTGAGAAAGGGTAATCAAAGGTAAGATGAGGTATCAGAGTGCTGAGATGGGGCATCGAAGAAGGGCATCGAAAAAGGGCATCAAAGTTGAAGTGGTCTAACAAGATTTCATTATTATGAAAGATGTTCTGGCTGTGATTTCAATAATTCACAGAAATGAAGCGTTGGGGACATTCCATGCTTTTTTCATGTCATTGGCTATTTAATCTTCAGATTCGTCCACTATGATTACTTGACGTTTCTTTATTCAGATTCTTACTGCTAAGCTTAATAAAGTTTATTTATTCATATAGATCTTCATTTATTTATTTGTACATACATTCATGACCGGCAACTTGCTTGTGCTTTGCTGAGAGTCTGAGTACACGATATTATTAAAGAAGATGTACTCGTCTGGATTTCACCAGAAAACTCGGAGCTACGACTGGCTCTTGTGAGCTTTTTTGCAAAGTTTTCATGAGAAAACCTCGTTCGTTTCCACAACGGTGGAAGTTCTCTAAGGCCTGAATTCAAACTCCCAGTGTTTAAGAGTCGACTTCACATCGGTGATTGTGAACGAACAGAGTATAAACCTGAACAAGACGATAGCCGAGCTTTGGCTTTTACACAATATCAAATGATTTATGGTCAGGAAAATAATTTCTCGGGGTATCGGTTAAGGCAAGGCTTCGTGCAAGTAGCAAAAAAAGCTCGAGCTCTCTACTCAAGGGAGCCTGTGTCTCAACTCAAAATGCCATGGTGTTGAAATAGATTGAGATGAATTGCTGTTGCTTCCATACTTGTTATCTTCCACGTTTTTCAGAGTGCTTACCTTTGATAGTCGATGATCAATGTAAACCCCACACCTTAAGCTAATTCTAGAAAGTTTCGGTCGACCTGCGTCCATGCACTAGTTTTAGTTGAATGTTCGGTCTACGAATTCGATCAAAAAGTGAAGTCTCCTTTATTTTATAGCAGTTGTAGCTATATCTGTTGTTTAACATTCTACACGACCCCTCAAAGATCTTTTGCAGAACAAAATCATTGAATTGATGATCAATCCTCTTGAATATCTCTTTTTGGGGCCAAGATTATCGAGAGGATACTAGAAAGCCGCACACTTCCGACTTTATCGAAACAATTTTAATAGTATTCAAAACTAAACTTTATCAAAATGTCAAGAATGCTCTCATATCATGAAAGTTTCAAGAATGCAAACATCGGGCGCCAGTACTTTGTTCTCGTGAGTTTGTCAAAGTATCGCGTATTAATTGCAACGACTCCGCGCTCGCGTTCTGAATTTTTTTGGGGAATCTCTCCAAAGTCTCCAAAAACCCATCAGGTCAGTACCCATTTTTTCCCAAATCAATTGAAGGATTTGGAATCTCAGCATGAAGACACTTCACTGGGCTGATCGAGCATATTTGTCTCTAATGGCGACCCGGACTCGATTTGCAATCACTTATACCGGATCACGTGACCTGTGGCAGCAAAAAGTGTGCATCGAAAAATTCATTAGCCCTGACCACAACTGCTTAACTTTCAGTTTCCCAGTATTTGATTAAACCCCAATAGTCAATAACAAATCTGAGACCTCACCATGAAATCATCTACGCCACTCTTGAGAGGACTCCGAGTGCAAATGCTCGCGGTATCCGAACCGATATATCAGGCTCCAAGTTTATCATCCATCACAGCCAATCAGCTTCCAAACAATACTTTTGAACAAAAGGATCAATACCACATCACAAAATCCGCAGTAGGAAGCTGGCCGGTATACAAAAAGATCCAGAATACGAAGATCACAACGGAAATCAAGCGTGTAAAGGGCAATGTGGTGCTTTTCGCTGATGAGTTGTCGCGTGTGCTTTTCAACAACAACGTGCCCAAGAAGCACGTCCGTGTAAACTCGCTCACGGGAGAGGTCAATATCAAGGGTGACCGCACAAAGGAAATCCGCAAGATCTTGAATCTGATGTCCAAATGAAAAGGATCCTAGTCTATGAAGTTGTATATAGTAGCACATTAAACGCGTTTTCTCGGTTAGTCCATCGTAGTCTGTCGCTATGCGAGGTCGAGCTTGTATTCTGACAGTGGTGTGTTCCCACTGTCGCTTGAGCCAAATGCAGCTTGTCGAATCTGTACAATCCATGGGTCGTTTAAAAGTTCGGCCGAGCATGGACGCTTGCTCGGATCGTGTTCCAAACAACGCGAGAGGAAGCGTATTCCTGCCTCGCTGAGCTGATCTGTCGAAGGCAACTGAGGTTTATGGCCCGCGGCAATATGGTACATAATAGCCCATTCGTTGTCAAGATTTGCCCAAGGCCTGCGTCCCGTAGCCATTTCTAAAACACAACAGCCAAGCGACCAGATATCGACAACTCCATTTTTGGCCGAGCCTTGTCCGGTGATCACCTCTGGTGACATATACATTGGAGTTCCAGTCATCGAGTTCAAATTTTGTGGATTGTTGCCAGTGTTACTAGCACCGCTTCTTGATGAACGGCCCACGGTATTTCTTGTCTTCCCACTCGCGGCAATCACCTTGGCAGCGCCGAAGTCCACAAATTTGATAACACCGTTGTGGTCTAACAAAATATTTTCTGGCTTTATGTCTCGATGAACAACCCCAGACTGGTGTAGATATGCCAAACCCTCCAACATTTGGAGGGTGTATACTTGAATGACCATCTCATCCTCGATACGGCCATGAGCCAAGAGGCCGGAAAGCGATCCACCTTCACAATACTCCATGAAGATGTATACTTTGTCGCGATGCACTTCGACACCAAAGTATTGTACAACATTCGGATGATTAAGCATTTCGAGAACGGTCATTTCCTCTTTGATCGAAGGAATCAATTTCAAAGATTGGCTGTCATGGAATACAATCTCCTTGACTGCCATAACACCGCCTGTGTCTAAATTGACTGCGGCGTACACTTGGCCAAAAGACCCACCACCAATGAATTTGCCCTTCTGCCACCTTATGGAAACACTTGAAAAAGAAGATGCCAATAAGGTAACAAATTGGTACTCCAGGTCCGAGACATCCAACACTCTGCCGATCGAATTCAATTGCTCTTGCACATCTGACCTGTATCCTTCAATTTCCGAGATTTGAGCCATTAAGTCTTCTTGATAAGCTGCCAACACCTCATCATCATCGGCGGACCTCTCAATCCCTTGCCTTTGTGAGTACCATTTGAGCAATCTACGCTGCTCCGCTTCGCTGGATCTAGCTCCCATGATGTCAAAGTGTGAAATAAGTAGAGACATGCAACGGGCAACCTTCAATTTGAGCTTATCAAATTGTGCCTCTTCAAGCACAAGGATATTGAATCCTCTTGTCATCTCCATGGCAAATTCCAATGCTAGCACACACCACCTAAAGGTTTTTCTGTCCGTTGGTATACAATCATCGCAAATAAAACTTACCCAATCAATTGCCAAGCGAATAAGACGCATAATGACGGTTGGCTTCTTGGAGGAGTCTGTCCATTTCACTGAACTTTTGCCAAAATCTCGAGCATTTATAAAGTAAGAATTCACCAACTCTTGATAGTCCCCCTCGGGAAACAGTTCCCTGCATTTCATGGTCAAGATTGAAACCGAATCGAAAACGGCCAATGTCATGCGGAAGAATAGCTTGTTGATCCTGGTCAATTCTTGATGAACTTTCGTTAGCGAAGATCTCTGTTCTACTGCTTTTAAAGTGTCACTTGATGAATTGTCGGTTACAGCCTCAAGAAATCTGTCCCGTGTCATGTGAAGGCTAAAGTATGGAAGATTTGAAATCACAAGCATTTGCCCCGGCTTAACGTCGGAAATTGGTACGTTTTCCATCTTTAGGCTGATCATTTCGCCCTTCCACACAATGGGCTTTGTGGGGCAATATGAGATCACATAAGAAGTGGCGTATTTTGGGTTGTGAAGGGTTTCAAAGTTTGTGAAATCGTGAAAATCTTGCTCCTCGGCAGTAACTAACTCAGAAAACTCGGACTTAGCTTCGTCTGGGTCCGAGCCAATGCATGATCCATTTATGATACGCAAGATTTCAGCCTCATTGTCGATCAATTCGGGACTTGCGAAAAAATACATTCCTTGCGCCTCCGCTGTACTTGTGTAGACTAGAAAATGATCTGAGTCTTTCAACATCTCAAGAATGGACTTTGTGCTATTGTCGGATTTGTTGATTACTTCAAAAACAAAGGAGTTAGTGAACTTCTGCGAGATCTGGCCCGTGAATCTTGCCAATTTACGTCTGAGCTGACCGAAATTTTCTGTCGTAGACATATACCAGCGGCTGAAATCGGCGGATCCGTTGACGGGTGTTGGTGGGTTGTTGACCTGATGATGAAGATATGCCAATAGCTTGTGACATAGTCTCGAGGTTACTGACGTAACACTTTCAGCAACAACACTGCCACCCCCATCAATGTACTCACCTAAATTTCTCAAAAAGTTCCACGCGCTTTCTAGTTCCTCGGGTTCCTTGTTTGTTCGGAAAAGGTGCGGAGACCTAGAGCTGTCGTTAAGCTTTTTGTTCAATAGGTTGAGATAGTAGCGAACACATTGAAGCACAACCTGATCAAACACTTCGATGTCATTATCGAACATGTCTTTGATGAACCAGATTTTGTCGATATCAGACTTGCAATACTCAATCATGCCACCCTTTATCTCAAGCGCAATCGCGATGTAAGACTTGAAGTCGTCAATCATTTGGTCGATCATCATCAACGTTGGATTCTGAAGCTTCATGGCATAACTGATTCTGATTTTGATAATTTCAGTGATAAGACGCATGGGCACAAGGCACAAGTCGATGAGGTTGCGCACGTAATCAGGCAACTTGAGGGTTTCGAAGATTGTGCTGAACCGAATGTAATTTTTCTTCGACTTGACCATCCAAGGCGCTAAGGTGAGAAAAATCCGCTTGCGGAATATCATGCTCACATCCTTCTCCTTCACGATTCTCTCGGCAAGCGATTTGTTGTCCTCTTCGAAGATTTTTTTGACATTTGTCTTGCTTCCAATTACAGACTCACTCTTTTCCTCGGACTTAAGCTCCGCGCATCCGCGAGTGACGTCTAAAGAGTCATTTCCAATCCAAGCCTTGAAAGATTTGGTTTCCCGTTCAATTGCGTCGCTGATTGAGAGCCAAGCTGTGAGCGCGTCAATACGGTCTTGGAACGCGTCGTCTCTGCACGCCGGTTTATCGTGTTTCATGTCTTCCAACGACCTCCATAACTCGCACGCGCGCTCGTACCGGTTGAGAATGTCGACTATCTGTTCACGGGGTAGTCTAGCACCTGATTCATATGAAATTTCATATTTGAGGACCTCGTCAATGAGCTGGTCCACATGGTTACGGCGATATAGCGTGATTTTCTTCTGGTCATCCACAGACCGGTCGTAGATCTTGGCCCGGATGCCAAACCATAGATTCTCACGGTATCGCAGGCGCAAGAAGTGTTCCAGACCATCGGCAGTGTTGGCGGTATCTATGATCTTTGTTTTTTCCGACCGCACCACGTCACCCGTGAGCACAGAGAGAAGCATTGCTTGCCACTCAAGCCTTTCGATCACCGCCGGGTCCTGCACGTTGTCTCGACTGATTGTCTTGAGATTATCGTCAATGCTGAGCTTCGAGTTGCTGCTGCGCATGATATCGAACGCAAGGCTCGAGTCAAACTGATATTTTTCGTCGTCCATGTCCGTGAGAAGGTCCGCGTGGCCATAAGATGAAAGGTCATCGTCGTCGTCGTCGTCATTTGTGCTGCTGATGCTGCTTCTCCTTGGATCAGGGTCCTTTGGGTCCACAGAGACCGTGCCGCTGATACCCTTCGTGTAGTAGTCGTCGCTCCACTGGTTTCGTATTCTCTTGAGGTACGCCTTCTCCTGGGCCAAGTATTGGTTTGTGTTAAGGAGGTTGCTGGCTAACACCTGGCTCAAGGAGCGGTGTTTGGCGCTGTTTTTACGTGAATCTGGCCCGCTTCCAGTGCTGGACCCAGGGGTAGATGCAGAGGAGCCGCTGCTTGCACTTGACTGGGAGTTTTTGTGGGCGTTGGGCTCATTGTGGCCTAGAACAGACTGTCCCGATTGGGACCGATTGAGGGCCGGCCTTCGACTTGATGTGGCTGATAACAGCGGGTGGATGGCTGGGCGGCTAAGCGGCGCGTTTTGGTCTTTGGGCAAGTTGAAACTTTGCATGGCTGCAAAAACGAAAACAGGGGTAAAGACAGGAAAGTCGGTGAAGCCCGGAAAGGATGCTGGAGTTCGGTGCTTAACGCTGGCTGCAAATCGGAACTGTAGGGTTGGCGAGTGTGTGCCAAAAGAGAGCTAGTCTATGAAAGCGCTCGAGAAGTGAGGGATGAAGAGACTAAGGCCCGTAATGAGTCAAAGGTGAGAGTCTGGAAGATAAGCCCTGGGTGGTTTGCGTTACAAATCACGAGTCCGAGTGTCTATAAATTTTTCCCGGTATCAATTAAGGCACCTCCCGAAACGGTTAGTAAAAAAAGGATTTAGTGGAGGAAGTAAATTGATGTTAAGATTAAAGAAGTCGTAGTAAGATTGGAGCGACTTCACTTGCTACGGGAAGAGCGCGTGTGCGCTAGTTGGAGCGGGCCTAATATTTAGGGCCGGAGGGCCTGACTTCCGGTGCGTGAGGCGTAGAGAGTAGGGCGCAGGGCACAGGGCACAGGGCACAGGGCACAGGGCGCGAGAAGATCAGACTAGTACTGGGCAGAGTCGGGTCAAATATGAGGCATTTCCTGGATAGAGGGAATGAGCGGTAAGAGTAGTGAAATGGTGGGATTATGAAAGAGGAAAGTTTGGAGGGAAAGAGATCAAAAAAAAAGTAGTGCCAAAACAGACAAGAAAGATCAAAGAGATAAATAAGCAAAACCGTAACTGTGTAAAAAGAGTAAGTGAGGCCTCAAAAGTTAAAAAATCCAAACCATAATGGATCACGGCATCTGAGCTTCTGAGCCTATTGAAGTTTGTGAGGGCTCATTGTGGGGCTTTTGTTTCTGACTATGGTCCTCGATCATATACATGTTTAAAGGTTGCGGAATAACTGGTCTGAAAGCAAATAAAATTGCCGAAAAATAAAGAGAAAACAAGGGGGCTTTATTATTTTGATTACTATCAGATTCCGAGAAACAAAAGCATCAAAATGCAAAACATGTGTTCTTCTTCCTTATGAATTTCCTAAGTATTTAGTGACGACCCAGCAGCACCATCTGTAATTTCCATCTGGATGTCTGTGGCATCAGATTTCGAAAAAAATTCAGTGCCCGGGTCTTTGCTCATAAGGCTTCGAGATAACTAAGGGTTCAGTAAAAGGCTGAATATAGATACATTATCATATACTTCCACAGCCAAGTAGCAGGCCAATGTGAGTCGAAGTGGTGGCAAATGTAGAATAGAAGGGAAATTGCAGCATCGATGAGGATTGACAATCGGTGATCCACCACCGTCTGTCTCGACAGAACAAGCCACAGGATGATTGAACTTAACAAATTGAAAACATTCAACAAAGAAACGTGTTAGTCAAGTGATTTGTCAGGTGATCGTCAGTTGCAAGTTATTATCACACTTAAAACGTACTCATTCTATCAGCCGACACCTAATTATATAACCCCAAAACAAAAAATTCGACAGGCGGCCAGGCTTGTCCATACAGAAATAGATTAAATTTGATCACCTGAATATCCAACGAACAACTATCCTTTCAAAACTTCATAGCAATATACTAAAAGCTGATCAACGCCTTTGCTCAGGCCTCAGAAGGACGCGGGTTCGCACTCTGACCCCAGAATGCCGTCAGATGGAGTGTACCAGGACAATTCAAGATCTATTTATCCCATAATTAAACACAAAACGGCGTCGAAATTCTTTCCAAAACCTCTTCAAATGCATAGCTGACATGGTTTCGCTCTTCGATATCAGTACTCAGAGGCCGCTCTGGACCCATCTCTCCACCGGCGTGCCGACCTTAGATCAGATGCTAAGTCTCCAGAGCGACGCGCTCTTGGACTTCCAAAGCGTACCTGGAAACGCGTCTTTTTCGGCCATGCTATGTAATCTTATAGTCAGCCACCTCCAGCTGTCGCCAGTCGTGAACTGTGTTGTTTTGGAGACATTGAATGCGTTCCCGTGGCAGATTCTAAGGAAGCATCCATCCTTCGATGAAAGTTGGATCGACTCAGGCAGACTCGTCATGTTTTCAGTCCCGACTTTTGCACAATTATACGCGTTTTTCACATACATGCCGCTACCTAGGACTGAAGCCGGCTCCGTGCTTCTACTCGTGACGAATTTTCACGAAATCGTGGAATTTTACCGCCTTCAAATGTCGGCTTTGCACGAGGAAACGCTACTCAAGCACCAGATCGATAAAAACCGCTGTTTCTTGGAAAACATGCCTAAAGTCGTCGAGGAGGGCTTCGCTTCAGTGAATTTGCCGCCGGCCCCGTCTATTGCACGTGAAAACCCCTACACAAAAGTCCAAAATCATATAAACAGCCTCGTTCTGATGATGTCTGAGTACGCGCTCAAGAACTCGGCGGTGGTGATTCTTTTTGGCCACCTAGAGCCGAAATTCAAACCCGTTCTCAAAAAAGACTCTCTTATAAATGTGTCGTCGGATCCGTCAGTTCGTAGTTCACAGCTCCTGGTTTCTCAAAATGCAACGCCGCTGTTTAACAGAGACTCGGCAAGACTCACGCTACAGCCAGTGACTTTGGGGCCTGTTTCGGCAGAGAAGCCGGCTTTGAGCGAAAGCAAACTCACAGCAAGAGTCGTCTTCTACAACGACTGGTTCCATAAGAGCCCCTATTTCCAAAAGAACTGTAAGAAACTCAAGAGGAACCACCGTTTCTTTGTCACCGTGGCCAAAGTTTCTACTTTTGGCGGCGTCAATAATATAAACGAGCCGGTTTATTTTTGTCATGGAGCAAAGCAGGATGTCGTCAAGCAGGACCAGAATACTTGGATGATCGACCTTCTGGAGCCAGAAAAGGAAGAAGATGCTCTTGCCTCGCTCATCCAGAACTCTATATCTTCTACACAAATTGCATTGAGGAATTCGCCTGGAGTGTCAAAAAGTGGTGAAAACCCTGGCTCGGGCCCTGAATCTCACCGGCGGAAAATGCCCAAGATCACTCTTCCGTCGTCGCCTACACATTTCGGCGATATTTTTGAAAACCAGAGACTAGATCTGCTTTTACGCGGCGAGGAAAATGATACTCCCAAGGATAACTCAGCGGATAGTGATCATGAGGAAACAGAAGATTCCGATCTATCCCTGAGTTCGAATGAAAGCGAGCCTGGCGAGGCAAGCGATGCTCAAGATTCCTCTTCAGTTCACACGGATGATCAGAATGAGGCGGAGAACGAAGAAAGTGTCTCTGATGATGAAGACTCACAAAACCCAATGAACGTGAGACGAGGTGAGAGAGACCCCAGTATTCAGGATTTCAACCAGAGCTCTACGAAGCCGATTCCGAAGCTCGTCATAATGGACGAGCATGAGCATTCCTTTATTGACGGTTCAGACGTGGAGCTGACCGGAACTCTACTTGAGGATATGGACAATAGTGACGCCGAGTGGCTTGCACGGCACTCGTGACTTCACATGTGAAAATGTTTGAGCGGCTTTTGGTCAGAAGACTCTCGGATTCTGAATCTAGAATTCCAAGAAAAGGCGAAAAAAAAAAAAAAAAAGCTATGGGGTCATCTAAGTGGAAGACGTCTCATCTGACTTAGTTGAAACTAAGTGCGCTTCCAAGACCAGCAAAAGTTCACTGCAAAAAAGTTTACCAACTCGAGTATGTTTTACAGCTCTTGCAATCTACAAACGAAGAATAAACGAGACGAGTCAATTTATGATGCCTTCAAGTGTATCATAAATTACTGATATCAGCTCGATAAGCTTCAGTCACGTGGGCCACTCATTGCTCGGCACTAGCGCTTCAAGTTTATCCCCGAAGTCCAATTTGAGTCAGAATCCTTCATCGTTTCCAAAGCATCGAAATCGAACTTTGCTAAAAAATTTTTCCGTTTTGCAAAATTGAACTTAGATTATTGCAGTCAATTAATCTCAAGATGGTGTTTCTCTTCTGGGGTCCTTGCAAATCTCTCCGCCATGGCCTGCACACACCGCGGCGATGAGCATCTAAGAGATAATTTCAACATCACTGACTTCTTTTTGAATCTTTCAGCAAGATTAAAACAACCCCACAATGGCCACTGTGATTCCACCACCATCTAAAAAGCAGAAGAAGGAAGCCCAGCAAGTTCGCGAGGTAAACTTTGTGCCAGCAGACCTCCCCAATGTGCTAATAAAATTCCAAGCCGCAGATTCTGGCGAATCGGTCGGAGGCTCGATAAGAGTTCCAGGAGGAATTACTGAGAAGCAATTGGAAGAACTTTTAAACCAGCTCAACGGTGAAACTGAGGACCCTGTTCCATATTCGTTTTCGCTCCTCAACCAGAAAGATGGCCAGGCCGATGCCTCGCTTGTCGATATTCAGGACAACCTCTATACGTCGATTTTGAAGCCTGGAATCAAAACAACAGAAGATTTTATGACCATTGTCTATACGCCGCGTGCAGTCTTCAAAGTAAGAGCCGTGACCAGGTCTAGTACTGCCATTGCTGGACACTCGTCGACGATCTTGTGTGCCCAATTTGCCCCGAACGATTCTGGCAGAATGTGCACCGGAGCCGGCGACTCTACGGCCCGAATCTGGGATTGCAACACACAAACCCCTTTCAAGACGCTTTCAGGCCACACAAACTGGGTGTTGTGTGTATCCTATTCGCCTTGTGGCACAATGATTGCAACCGGTTCCATGGATAATACCATTCGCCTATGGGATGCCGCAACGGGAGAATCTTTGGGTAAGCCTTTGGTTGGCCACACTAAATGGATCTCCAGTTTAACATGGGAACCATTGCATCTCGTAAAAGAAAGTGAGTCTCCAAGACTCGGGTCCGGCTCGAAGGACGGGACGATTAAGATCTGGGATACCACGAGAAGAGCATGTATTTATACGATGGCTGGGCACACAAACGCCGTTTCGTGCGTCAAGTGGTCAGGCTCTGATATTTTATACAGTGGCTCGCACGATAAGTCTATTAAAGCGTGGGACATTGCCGCCGGTGGAAAATGTATTCAGACACTCAAGAGCCACGCACACTGGGTCAACCACTTGTCAATCTCAACCGATCACGCCTTGAGAAAAGGCGGGTTTGACCATACCTCTTCCAAGAAAAGCGCCAAAGAAAACGGGAAGGAGTTGCGCAAGAAAGCTCTCGAGCAATACGAGAAAGTAGCTAAGCTTGGAGGCCGTGTCAGCGAGAGGCTTGTCACTGCCAGTGACGACTTCACCATGTACTTGTGGGAGCCTTTGAAGTCCTCGAAACCCGTGTGTCGTATGACGGGCCATCAAAAACTTGTGAACCACGTGCTGTTTTCTCCGGACGGCCGCCACATCGTGTCTGCTTCTTTTGACAACTCTATTAAAATCTGGGACGGGTTGAAGGGTACTTTTATTGGTACGTTCCGCGGACATGTAGCTCCTGTGTATCAAACGGCATGGTCTTCAGACAGCAGATTGTTGGTGAGTTGTTCCAAAGATACAACGTTGAAAGTATGGGACGTGCGCACCAGAAAGCTTAATGTGGATTTGCCGGGGCATGCGGACGAAGTATATGCCGTGGACTGGAGTATGGACGGTAAGAAAGTGGCGTCTGGTGGTAAAGACAAGATGGTACGGATCTGGTCGTCGTAAGCAGAGAAAAAACTAGACAAGGGAGCCAGAATTCGGTCAAGGCATCTATCAAGAATTGCCAAAGCGAGTGTTAAAAAAAAAGCCGGCAAAAAGGAGTTTGTCAAAACAAAGGCGGGTATTTATACTCAATGTTATTTTGTGAACTACATCAAGACCCTCGGAAAGTTTCGCCAGGAGGATTGAAGCCATCCACATGAACTCTGAAAACCCTTATATTGTTCTGGACTAGCTTGTTTTTATTACAATCAACTTTGTCACCTCATAATAGATAAGAGGTGTGTGGGTACAAAGTTGCAATCACAGAACGCCTTTCCAAGGGGAAATCCCTCACACGACGATAACGAGCTGTGCGAAAGGGAACGGCTTCGCTCATAAGTAAGCGGGTGTGAAAACCATTTTGATCAAAGGAGATTGCTCGCGAAACCGTTAATGGGTAAGTCAAGTTGTTTTGTAATAGTCCAAAGAAAAAAGACCAGCGTTTGGCTTTACTTCGGGAAGGACCCCATCGGCCAAAGCAGAAGTAGCGGGAAAGTTCTTAGGTTTCTATTTCGTAAAGCTCACAGCTCGAATGGACATATATTCCAAATGAGCAAAGATCGGAGTGTATTTTGTAAACAAATATGCATCAATTACAAAGGGCCTTATTGCTTTCGTACATAGGTAGTTTTTTGTAAACGACAGCAGTGAGAATGAACCTCCTGTTATGATATGGTGTAACTCCACCAATGTATATCGAACAGAAGAAAAGAAACCTACTTACCGAGTGAGGTCAGAAAAGATGTAAGGCAAGTGTAAGCAGAAAGTGGAACTGTAAAAATGAGTGCAATCGCAAAGATGAAAGAGAAAAAAAATCAAGAAAAGAATTTAAAAGAAACTTAAGAAAAAAATTCAAGAAAAAGGCCTGGTCAAATAAGCGAGCAAGCCCTGGGTAGTTTATTCTCATAAACATATCTTCAGTGCACCCTCGAACCTTGCGTTCCTCATAAAATGGAAGAGAGAGGATTGAAAGAGGGCAAATAAAACACTTGCACCAGCTAATGTTTTCTTTGAAAAAAAAAAAAAAAAAGAGCGGTCGGGTTTAGAGATCTCTTCGAGACTTATTATTTTCGTAAATAGCGTTCCTCGGCAAATCACCTCATACTTTCTTCGCAAGACAAATCTTGATTGCCACAAACCTTTGACCTCGTTCTCGTGGCAATCGCCCTATTCTATCACCTCCCAGGCTGCGGCAGGCTGCGGCAGGCTCCGCCTCGCTCAGCCACTTTCAATCACTCTCCACCCAAAGTCTGCTTCACTACAAAGACTATAATCAATAAAACCAAATCATACAATGTGGTGATAAAAACAAACACAATAAAAAGTAGAAATAGTGATGGGCTCTGACAATTTCAAGAGGATTGCTCGTGAAACTTGAAGGGGAGTGGTCAGGAATTAAATCCGAATCCAACCCAACCATTTTGCCCTCACTTATTCTCACTTGACTTCCACAACCTCACAAATCTCCAGGGCCAAAGCTGGGATATAACGATTTGTAAAGTGCGGCCCTAAATCGCGAATCTCGCTGTGCCTTTCGCAATACTGTACACCCTTAGTCATGCAGTAATAGTCACGACACCTGGTCTGCTCCGCCCAGGGCCACCTTTTGGGCCGTCGTAAGCCACTTTTAGGCCCCGCACGACCTTTCCCACTCACCGCCCCCACCATTTCCGCGCTATTCTCGCGCTATTCTCGCACCAGTTACGGTTCGTGGCCTTGGGCTTGGCCCGGGACTTGGCCCGACTTTTGGTGGTGTTTTTATTTCTGGCTCAAACCGCGGCCCTGGCCTGGCTCCAGGCCCGCGATTTCCAATTCCTGATTTATGGCCCTCGTCCCGCAACCTACCTCTCATATCACCAAGGCCCACTCTTATCTCCACCACCACACTACTTTTGCCCCCACAAACTTGCCCACACCAACCCGCCATGGCCATTGTGAAAAGAGGCGGCCGCACCAAGGCCAAGCAGCAGGCCGTGCCTGCGAAATCCGGAATCAAAAAGGCCGAGTTCGATCTCACCAAGAAGAAAGAGGTTGGGGTCTCGGACCTCACGCTCTTGTCGAAAATCTCCGACGACTCCATCAACGAGAACTTACACAAGCGGTTCATGAACGGCACAATATACACGTACATTGGCCACGTGTTGATTTCCGTCAACCCGTTCCAGGACTTGGGCATCTACACGCCTCAGACCCTTGCCCTATACAAGGGCAAAAACAGGTTGGAGGTCCCGCCCCACGTCTACGCCATTGCCGAGACAATGTACTACCACTTGAAATCGTACGGCGAGAACCAGTGCGTGATCATCTCGGGTGAGTCCGGGGCAGGGAAAACCGAGGCCGCCAAGCAGATCATGCAATATATAGCCAACGTATCTGTCGAAGACCCAGGGGCGAGCTCCGGCCCACTGGCAGCTAGCTCAGGGGCCCTGGCGCCGAGCGGGATCTCCAAAATCAAGGACATGGTGCTTGCCACCAACCCGCTCTTGGAATCGTTTGGGTGTGCCAAGACTCTAAGAAACAACAACTCCTCGAGACACGGCAAATACCTAGAAATCTACTTCAACCCGGCCAACCAGCCCAGCGCCGCGCACATCACAAACTACTTGTTGGAAAAGCAACGTGTCGTGCAGCAGATCACCAACGAGCGGAACTTCCACATTTTCTACCAGTTCACAAAGCACTGTCCACCACAGTACCAGCAATCCTTTGGCGTGCAGGGCCCCGAGACGTACATCTACACTTCTGCGGCTAAATGCATCAACGCGGACGGGATCGATGACGCTAAGGATTTCCGCGAGACCTTGGACGCCATGAATGTGATTGGCTTGGCCCAGCCCGAGCAGGATAACATTTTCCGGATGCTTGCGGCGATTCTTTGGATTGGAAACATCTCGTTTGTCGAGGACGAGAGCGGCAATGCCGCCATACGGGACGAGGGCGTGACGAATTTCGTTGCTTACTTGTTGGAAGTCAACGCCGAGGTGTTGAAAAAGTCCATCATCGAGCGGATCATCGAAACTTCCCATGGCATGAGACGTGGCTCGACTTATCACGTGCCCTTGAATATCACGCAAGCAACGGCCGTCAGAGATGCGTTGGCAAAGGGCATATACAACAACTTATTCGAGTGGATTGTAGAGAGAGTGAACGTGTCGTTGAAAGACACTACACAGGACTACGCCAAGAAGTCTATTGGAATTTTGGATATCTACGGCTTCGAGATATTTGAGCAGAACTCGTTTGAGCAGATCTGTATTAACTACGTCAACGAGAAGTTGCAGCAGATCTTCATCCAGTTGACGCTAAAGGCCGAACAGGACGAGTATGTCCAGGAACAAATCCAGTGGACCCCCATCGACTACTTCAACAATAAAGTTGTTTGTGACCTTATAGAGGCCACCAGACCACAACCCGGTTTGTTTGCCGCGTTGAACGACTCCATCAAAACGGCGCATGCCGATTCGGATGCGGCCGACCAGGTGTTCGCCCAGAGATTGAGTATGGTGGGCGCAAACAACCGCCATTTCGAAGATCGCAGGGGTAAGTTTATCATCAAGCACTATGCCGGAGATGTCACGTACGAGGTTGCTGGAATGACCGACAAGAACAAAGACAGCATGTTGCGGGACTTGCTTGAACTTTTGTCTACATCAAGCAACACTTTTGTCACACAGAGCTTGTTTCCCTCAAATCTCTTGGCGGCCCTCACGGACTCTAAGAAAAGACCGGAAACTGCGTCAGACAAGATCAAGAAGAGTGCAAACATTTTGGTGGACACCTTGTCGCAATGTCAGCCATCCTATATTCGCACAATCAAGCCGAACCAAACGAAACGGCCAAAGGAGTATGAAAACCAGCAGGTGCTACATCAAATCAAGTACTTGGGCTTGAAGGAAAATGTGCGCATTAGAAGAGCTGGGTTTGCCTACCGCACGACTTTCGACAAGTTTGTCCAGAGATTCTATCTTTTGTCCCCAGCTACTGGATATGCAGGTGATTACATTTGGCACGGTGACGATTTGACTGCAGTGAAAGAGATCTTGAGAAGCTGCCACATCCCGCCTTCCGAGTACCAAATGGGAACCACAAAAGTATTCATCAAGACCCCAGAAACCCTTTTCGCATTGGAAGACATGAGAGACAAGTATTGGCACAATATGGCTGCAAGAATCCAGCGCGCTTGGAGACGGTACCTCAAAAAGAAGGACGATGCTGCGAGAACAATTCAAAACGCTTGGAGAAACAAGAAACATGGCAATAAGTTTGAGCAATTCCGGGACGAAGGCTCCGCACTCCTACAGGGAAGAAAAGAAAGAAGGCGTTTTTCGATTCTTGGTTCCCGGGCGTATATGGGAGACTACCTCGGATGCAATGATTCGTCTGGCTATGGACGCTTTGTGGTCAGCCAAACAAGCATCTCTGATCCAGTAGTGTTCTCTGCAAAGGGTGAGATCCTCTTGTCCAAATTCGGCAGATCCTCGAAACGCCTCACTCGGGTGTTCATTCTCACTCGGTCATCTTTTTATGTTATTGCAGAAGTGTTGGTGGAAAACAGGCTTCAATTGCAAAAAGAATTTTCTATCCCAGTGAGCGGTATAAATTACCTTGCTTTATCAACATTTCAAGACAACTGGCTTGCAGTATCTTTGCATTCTCCCACACCTACCACTCCGGATATTTTCATCAACTTGGACTTCAAGACTGAGTTGGTAGCTCAGCTCAAAAAAATCAATAGGGGTATCGCTGTGAAAATTGATGCCACAGTGCAGTATCAGAAGAAGCCAGGCAAATTCCACGTGGTCAAGTTCCAGCACGGTAGCGCTCCCTCTCACGGTGACATCTACAAGTCAGGAACAGTTACAGTGCTGCAAGGCTTGAGCCCAAACAGCAAGAACCCCAAAAGACCAAGAGGAGTCTCGAGTGCTGTGGACTACAGCAAGTACTACAATAGAGGCGTTAGACGGAGCAATGGAGCGGGATACATGGCGCCTACTCCCGTTGCTAGAGGCACTGGAGCCCCTCAGGCTTACAATCCACCTCAACCCTCGTCTCTGGCCTCGTATGCGGCCGCCACACCCGCTGTCAATAACACAATGCCAGCGCCAGTAGCGCCACAAAGACCACAGCCACATGCAGAATCTAGGCCAGCACCGGTGGCGCCTCAAAGACAGCCAGTCCAACAAAACTTGCAGCCTGCAGCAGCTAGCAGGGTAGTGCCACCGCCAAGGCCGTCGCAAAAAGGGCCTGCTCCAAAGCCGCCTGTGAGGAAAGCGGCGCCACCTCCTCCACCGCCGCCTTCTATAGCCGTGACGAAACCAAAACACCCAACGTATAAAGTTCTCTACGACTACGACGGTTCTGTGAGCGGGTCGGTTCCTCTCATCAAAGATGATGTCGTCTATGTTGCAAGTGTGAACGGCAAATGGGGACTTGTGAAGGACCTCAAGGAGACCAAAGAGGGGTGGGCTCCTCTCGACTACATGAAGGAGATTGAGCCACCGGCCGAGCTCTTCGGTGGAAGGATCGCCGGCGGGCCACCACCCCCACCGCCCCCTCCTGCACACCCGACGCTGATCCAAGCTGCTCATACTCAAACTGCAGCAGCTACTCAGCAAATTGCAAATGGCGGTTCGAGCAGTGGCGGTCTTGGAAACGGGTTAGCAGATGCACTCAAGGCAAAGAAGACGGAGGAGGTTACTTTGGCAGGCTCCCTAGCAGATGCGTTGATGAAGAGAAAAGGCGCCATCACTGACTATAGCGACGAGGAGCCCGAAGATGACGACTGGTAGAAGTTCAGCAATGTGTGTGTTAGAGAATGCAGGATATATGCTTATAAGGAGTTATATGACCAGAGGGCGATCTAGATTAATAGACCGAGCGTGTAAGAATACAGGAGGTGAAATAGTAATACTATGAGTTTAGAAACAGATAAGACAGAAGAGGAGAAAGAGGATAAGAAAGAGGAGTATCAAATACAGAACAATAATTCGCATCATTTGTTTAAATCAGTGAGAATGAGAAGCCTCCCTTCAAATTCTTTATTTACCTGCAGCTTGCAAAGTGTGAAACGTCAACATCAAATACGTCTCATTCTTTATTTTCGGCGTTTAGGAAAAGCCGCGTCTCGTCTCATGGCGCGGTTTGCAAGCCTCGCTGAGCCTCATACTGTGACGCGTGGTCCGGGCATAAACACAACAGACGCGTAATTTTTTTATATCTTAGTCACGATCCAGACAATGGGAAATTGAAAGAAGCGCCCAGCTTCCTACATCGCTCAATTTTTCAGTCAGCCACCTTTTATCTCTTCTCCTTCACACTTCTCTTTACTCAATATTATCACCCAGAATGGTCCAGGAAGTCAAGCCACAGTCGAAACATTTTGTGTTTCGGCTGAAACACGCTCTTTCCGATATTCCATCGCGAAGAAATGCCCCGGCTATAATCACATTTGGTCTTTTCAACTGGTTCGACGTTTCTGAAGATGCAACGCTGGACATTTTCCTCAAGTTGACATGTAATCAGTGTGGAGATTGATTTTATAGCAGATGGCCTATGAATACGGCAGATTTCGAGAACCACATTGAGAAAAAACACAAATCTGATGTCGGCCGACTCATATATGAAAAGAGGAATGTTGAGCAAGCGCTCGTTCTTGCTAAGAAAGTGCCTGACAATTTGCGCCTACCAACCAGTTCAGGTAACCCAGAATCCCTCAAAAATAATTGTACTTCCAACGGTTTTCAGGGTACGCAATCTGCAAC